>MJUU01035184.1:6444-69816 GCA_002080025.1 Modiolus philippinarum
AATTCTAAATTTTGACCTTTTAACCTCTGTGACCTTGACCTTTTACCTGACCTAAGTGAAATTGCATAATGCTGTTTAGTTTCACATAACCAATATACAGGCCAAATATGAAGGTCCTATTACATCTGGTTGAAAAGATATAGGCAATGTTAAAGTTTTTGTTACAGTTTTCAAATTTACACTCGGTGACCTTGACCTTTGACCTGATCCATTTGGTAGATTTATATTAAGCTTTGTTAGATCTATTCACATATAGAATATCAAGTCTCTAGAAATTGTAATTTACGAGCTATAGCAAAATCTAGATTTTGACCTTGACATTTGACCTGACCCAAACTTTTTTGGTGGATTTGAATTAAGCTTTGTTAAGCTCTATTCACATATGGAATATCAAGTCTCTAGCAATTGGAATTAACGAGCTATAGCAAAATCAAGATTTTGACCTTTTGACCTCTGTGACCTTTGACCTTACCTTAGTGAAATTTGCATAATGCTGTTAAGTTTCATATGACCAATATACAGGCCAAATATGAAGGATCTATCACATCTGGTTGAAAAGATATAAGCAATGTTAAAGTTTTGTTACAGTTTTCAAATATGCACTTGGTGACCTTGACCTTTGACCTGATCCATTTTTTTTTTGGTGCATTTATATTAAGCTTTGTTAGATTTATTCACATATAGAATATCAAGTCTCTAGCAATTGTGATTAACGAGCTATACCAAAATCTAGATTTTGACCTTTTGACCTGTGTGACCTTGACCTTTGACCTGACCTTAGTGAAATTTGCATATTTGTGTTCAACTTTACATGATCAATACACATACAAAATATGATGGTCCTATCACATCTGGTTTAAAAGTTATAAGCCAGATTAAAGTTGTGGACAGACATACAGACAGAAAGACAGACAGGGCAAAAACAATATGCCCCGATCTAAAGATCCGGGGGCATAAAAAGGGGAAATTCAAAAATCAGAAACAAAAACGAACAAGAACGTAACAAAACTAAAGCACTAGCAGTGTGAACCCCTACAAAACCTTAGGAATCATAAAGTGTTCCAGAAGGGTAAGCATGGTCTGCTCCACGCGTGGCATCCGTAACACAGCAAGTGAAACGTTAAGTTTTGTTTGTCAGTCCGGTATTAAACCAAATCAATCTATTCTCTTCTGTAAAATAGACACATTGTAATGGTCTGTCAAATCATGACAAGAAGGAAATGTAGGAGTTTCTATATTATCAACTTTGGAGTCTTTAGTTATATAACCAGAGTACTTACATGTACCTAGCTTTTAATAAACAGATTTTAATAATTTTGTATTAGATTTCGATCGCGTGAGTATTCGCCGAGAAAGTTTATTTGCATTAGCCTTGAACTGTTGTGTATACTTTTAACATTATTTAATGACTTCGTAGTTTTTTTTACATTCATAAAACCAATAGTATTTTTTGTCTTGCATTCCAAATATAATAATAGTAATTATTATCAATCATAATTATGTTAATCAATTATATTATAAATCAGTTATAGATGCTACCAATTTTCTTACATGTAGTCATCCACTAAAAAGTAATATACTTAGAGAACTTACATGTGTAAATGTTTACATATTTTAATTTTTCTTTTGACAGCATTTATAAAGGAATCGACAGGCAGCCAAGGAACACCTTTCTACATTGGAGCTTCTACTTTAGTGTTAGGGGCTTTACTAATATGTCCATTTTCGAAGCCTAAAATAACGGACATTACAGACGTAGAAATTAATGATTTACCGGGTACAACAGACATAGACATTAACGTTTTGTCACAAGAAAGGACTCCATCAGACGTCAGTGACTTACGTAAGAGGGAAATTAATTTAAACAAACAGAAATACATGACGACATCTCTTTAACTGTTAAATCAGCCAAATGTGTATCTGCGATTTCTGTTACTTATGAAATGGACTACTGTGAATCACCGGCAAAAAACAGGTTTTAAGATTTGAAAACAACGGCAGTAGAATACCGAAGGAACAAAGCACAAAATTACACAAATCAAAGTCCAGAGACAAGGCAAAAGCAAGAACACCAAAAGACGGAAGACCAAAGACACCACATGACCACAAAACACACAAACATTATGTAATCTTGACAATTGTGTCGTGGGGACGGTCACTCTTAAAGTTTTAAATATAAAGGTTTTGAAAATTATATTAAAATTTATAAGAACAGTTATCGTATATCATTTTCAGCAAAAATCTTGATTGGTCGGTGTGGTGAATGAAAGGATTTGGAGTAAATTCACATGATACAATGTCTCTGTAAATACATGGTAAAAACGAGCAAAGGAACATCGCTTTTATTGTTGTTCTTCATCTTGAGGTCACCACGAGGCCAGTGTGTCTGTTTTGTGAGATGTAAGCGCCTGATATCTTGGCAGAATCTAATTTCCATTATTTTTTCTAAGGCAAAACACTTTTCAAATGCAGTAATAGAATATTAAGAATTTCATCAAATTTTGAAAAAAAGTCTTTTAAAGATTGATACAATCCCATTTTGAAAGGAAAAGTGGGGGTCAGTATTTGTGGGAATTATCATACATATGTTTTTTGTTTTTTTTTTAATTTCTAACACCTCGGTGACTGTGTCACTATCCCGAACAAATTTGTTAACTAACACTCCTGCTGAATCTTAAAAGTCCGTAAACAGACTTGCTCAAATAAACATGAGGACTCTTTTTCTCCCTTAAATAATAGACAAATTCAGAGATACAAAGGCTTCAGGGATTGCCATTGTTCGTAGTGAAGTTTCTGGTTTTGATAGAACATCTTTTGTGAATATAGACATTTACGAAAAACAAATTTCATTCCTGATTCTGTCCATTGCTTTCTCTCCAATCTGATTAACTCATTGTTTGACTCGTTTAAACCCGCTATAAACCTTCCTGACTCTTCTAATTCTGTCAACAACCTTCTTGACTTTTCAAACCTCATAAACAACCTTATTAATCAGCATTTGAATAAAAGATCGAAGATATTGCAGCTGTCACATTTACTTGGACGCCAAATCTGCCTACTTTTTTTTTTAATTTCGGGTTTTAATTTTGTTATAGAATTGTTACATATATGTCGTCTATGCACAATATGCTTTAAGATTTGTGATGCTGGTCTTGGTGCAAACAAGAGACCCAATAAACAGATTACTACACATGTCGCATACTACGCGAATTCCTCTTACGTTTTGAATTAGGAATTATTTTTGTTTGTAGAATTATTGCATATAGTCTATAAATGTACAGCTTTCGGAATTTGAATTTCGGTTCCAACTTTGGTATATTTTCTGTAATTTTCAAAGACTAATAATTTAATAAAATTGTAGAGTACAACCTTACATTTTTGCAAGTCCGTATTATCCATCAGAATTCTGAACAAAATGAATACCAAAAAAATGATTGCTGTTTTGGAAAATAACCTGAAACTCCCAAAGACCACTGTTTTAATTATACCTAGTGACCATACGTTTTGAATTTGTTTCAATCAGATGAAAGATTTTTCATGGGGTTTGAAAAAATACTTGATTCAATTTTTGGTAAATTTCCTGAATGTTCACATTTTATTGGAATTTTACCTAGCAACCACACTTAGAATATGTTTTGATTAGAACTTACATTTCCAATGAATACATTTTAAAAAATGATTAAATTTTTATTAATTCTTGAATTCTATCAAACCACGTTTTAGAGTTTGATTTGATCCGTACAAACATTTTCATTGATTGTATTCCAACAATTTTAGACTCAATTCCTTGTAAATTTCCTGGCATTGAACCAAGACCATTTATATTTGGATTTCTACATTAAAACGATAAATTTGTGTTTCTATAGCTGTTCCCTTGTATATTGTGGCTTTTGATTGTAATTTGCGGCCTATGTAGGTGTTAACTGTTACCTTTTGTCTTGCATTTTTGAATTTGTTTAATTAGAAAAAAGCATTTTTACAACTTGGATTACAAAACATATTTGATTCCAAGTTTGTTAAAACAGATATTTTACTACTTGACTTCTAGAATATCTGATTCAAATTTTGGTAAATTTCTTCAAACTCTTATAGATAAGTTACATTCTTTATATTATCTAAGCAACAATAATACTTGAATTACTTTCAGTCAAAAAATAACTATTGATTTTTGGATTTCAAAGATGATTTGAAGAAATCACCATAATAAAAATATAAAAATTATTGTGGGATCATCCCTGTTAATTTTTACCAATCCTTGAAAACATTTTTAGCACTTCAAATCCGTTAAGAAAGATCGAAATTAATGCACGGCGCATCTAACTGTGCATTTTATACACCATTTATGAAACTGATTTGATCTTTTTTTTTAATTTTTTTCTTTGCAACGTCATAAATGTTAAATGTCATATTTCTTTGCAGTGAATATCATCCGCTTTCCCGTAACATGATTTTTTTTATTTTGATAAGCACGTTGTCAATTTCCTTGTATATTCGTTGTAAATGTATTTTCTGCTTAATTTTAAAAATTCTATAACAGAAAAGATGATTGGTGCGTATATATTTTTGGATTTATGAGGTAAGCACTTCACGATATTTATAAATAATAAAATCGTTTCAAGATTTTTTCATAGGCACGATCTTCCTCAAAAACGCATTGGTGTAATTGGTGTAATTGTAATCGCATAAATGTGTTGATTGTTATTGTATTGGACGTCATTATTTTATTCGGCTAGCCGGAAAATAGGTAAAATGTCTATTCTTCCGGCCAAAAATAAAATATTCGATTTAAATAAATACACACACACATTTTCTCTCTCAAAGAACCATAAACATTACTATTTTATCTTTCGTTTCTGTGGTTTCCCTTTAACAATGATAATTTTTGCGATATATTAAGTATAAATTTTTATCCTAATTTAAATGGCCAGAAAAATAAACATATACTACAACAAATTATTTTCATATCTATCAATTTCTCACGGCTTATACTTGAAACTTACTTTTATATCACAGAAATTGTAACAAGTCCTCTTACATCACATGTTATATAAATTAAAATGTTATCAAACCGTCAAAAAGTAAGTAAGAACCAAACCGTCAGTCAAAGAACGAACAATCCATGGACAAAGGCAACATCGGAAATACTAAGAAACAAGGACGAAATTATCCCTATCAACTGCGGAAAAATATACTTTTTTATCTATTCTTCCGGCTAGCCGGAAAATAGACACTTCGTATTGTTTTTGCATAACAAGGGCTATGGTGAAATATTTGAGGTTTACATCCTAGAAAATTACTTTCTATTCCAGATTTCCAAAGAAAATAA
Source organism: Modiolus philippinarum (assembly GCA_002080025.1). Taxonomy (NCBI): domain Eukaryota; kingdom Metazoa; phylum Mollusca; class Bivalvia; order Mytilida; family Modiolidae; genus Modiolus; species Modiolus philippinarum. The sequence continues at coordinate 11,771 of MJUU01035184.1, forward strand.
TTTTTAATCCCTAGTCCCGAAACATGACAATTCAAATCCTTAGTCCAGAAAAATCACAATGCAAATCCCGGATTCCTTTTACAGTTTGTCCGAATTGCCGATCCTCGCGTCCCGAAAAATCACTTCTGGCTTTTATATATCTAATATCGTCAAAATCAGACAGTGTAACGTCCTCTTTGTACGCAACATAAATTTTAAAATCAATGGAGTTCGTGGAAGTAATCGGTAGGCATTTCGGTCGAAATATTTATCACGTTGTCGTGTAATACACGCGATACGTCTTTGCTTATGCTATCTTTATAACATTAGGTTATAAGCAATCAGATTCGACAGTGAAATAGTCATATTTATCATATTTGAATCGAAATATATATGCTTTGTCCAACTTTTTAGCCAAGTATTGGCTTTGTCGTTTTTATATGTCCCTTCTTAAATTCTTGATGAAAATGAAAATAAAAAAAGCACTAACACCCAATCTAAAATAGGAATGAAGTGAAGGCCATGTTTTAAAATTTCATCTTCACCTTATTAGGTCATATATAATATTATACATTGAATATATGAAGGTAATTTGAAACATTTTTATCATTTTAGTATTTTATGAACTTCGACCAAAATGATAACAGTGTGTATTTTTGTATTATATGTAATTTTACATATAGAGGAGCGGCAAGTATTACAAAAGTTGCTTATTTTAAGAGTTTAAATGACCCAAAAGCCTCATGGAATTTTATTAGCTCATTTAAAAGGTTAAAATGTTATCTCATAGAGACTTTTGTCGTAAACATTGATCCAAACTGTAGGAAATTTGGGGTCAAAATGGTCATCTTGTAGCACATCAAAACTAGACCAAGTCAAAATAAATGAATGATAATCGTTAAAAATTTAGTAAAAAGTCATTAAAAACATTCTAATGCTTCGAAATAAAGATTAATTCGTAAAATTCATTGCCTACATTTAGGAATTTGGTAACAAAAATTTCGTCATGTGCATCGTTTTTAGAATAATCGACAAAAAGACATTTTTAAGTTTATAGTATTTTTTCTAGAAATTTTTTGTTTTTGCCTAAACATGTGATCAAAACAATTATAAAAAAGTTTTTTGTTTACGGAAATGTTTTATGTCGCATTAGCTATCAAAATAAATTCCAATCTCGACTTCAACCCCGAAGACTTGTCATTTGCTATTTTTTTTTCAAAATTATTGCCATATAGCTAGTTTTGTTACAAATGCATTCTAAGTTGTCAAAACCCCATTTTTCAAAACAAAAATGTTATAGTGTCATCATTTTGCAATAGAGAAAACTGTACATACTTAGACATCGAAAACACAAGGGAGATAAATTTATGTCAAATGGTAAAACCGAATATAAATATATGACAATTTCTGAGTTGAAACTACCATCTTAAAGAATATGAAAGACACAATTTACCGGCATATTATGAAAACAAATTAAAATCTAACAGGTTAAGCACAAAATACTTTTGAAATACACAACAAAATGAAACATAAATAGTTAAACATAATAATATTGTTAATGTTTTTAAGTTAAAATCTGACTAAATTAATGTTCCACTGAGCATATGAGCTTTAAAGGGAATTGCGATTAAATTTGTAATAGATGCAATAACATATAAGAAATAGAGACGAAAGTCAGAAGGTTAAATGGAGGAATAGAGACGACATTTAAAAGGAAATATAAAAGGAACAGCCAGAGACGGCATCTAAACGGTAAATAAAAGAAATATAGTTGGTATCTTATAGGTGAAATCAAAGGTATAGAGACGAAATTTAAAAAGTAAAATCGAGGGAATACAGACAACATTTGAAAGGTAAAATCTAAGGAACAGATGTGACATTTAAGTGGTATTCCAGTTGAAAGTCAGGCAATGGGCGGCACATCATAAGTTTTGATTCTGTATTTTATGGCTTAAGGATGGTCACTCCTCAGGTTTTTGAAACTGTTTCTGACTTTCGGAATTCTCTTATTTTATCCACCATGATGCATTAGAAAATTTTGCACACTGACCCCCACTTTTCTTTTCAAAATATGTTTGTATACATCTTGAATAAACTTTTGACAAAATTTGATGAAATTCTTGATATATCTTCATTGTATTCCAAATAACTAAATACCGGAGTTGCTGTAAATTTATTTTCTGCATATGCGCATTTCGACAACTTATGTCTCTTCAGTGCAGATAAAATCTAAACGTTTGGAAGACCATTAACTCAAAGATGTTCAAAAACTGATAGAGAACAAATACCCAATATGATCTAAATGTAAAGCCAAAATCAGCTAAGGACAGAGCTTTGCATGAGGGAGATACTCCTTAGTTTTTAAGGACGATTGCCTTAATGCAAAGTAAATAAAAAAGCAAGAGGAGTTCGGTTTCCCGCCAAAATTTTAGGAACGTAAATCTCAAAAACACCCACACTGACCTATCAATATTTTTTGCTTAAAATGATGTATGATCCATATTCTGATAAATAATAATAATTTTAAATCCTTGATATAATAAACTTGAGGAGTGACCATAAGTGTATTCATTTGGTTATTAAAAAACGCGGCCCAAAAAGATTTTACATTCGAACGTATGTTAGGTCTCGAGATAATTTTTTACTGGTTTTATAGAGAAAAAATGGCGGGAAAATTTTAAGTACTTTTCACTGAACAATGTATTACTAACTAAATTTTGGATGCAGATAACTCAAAAAGGCAAAAAAACATAGAAATTTTACCTATCAAAATGACGTTTTTTTGTTATTTTTATTAAAATCAAACATCAAAACTTTGCGTTGTTTCCTCAATGTGCCACTGCACCATTTCACTTTGCCTGTTTCTTCGACGGACTGGTTCTTAAAAGGTAAATTATGAAGTACACAGACGGCATCTAAAAGGTAATTTGTTAGAAACAGAGTTGACATTTAAATAGCCAACATTAAGGAACAGAGTCGATATTTCAAAGGTAAAAAATAAGGAACAGCATCTTCAAGGTTGAGTATCTACAATGTAAACAATGAACTTGAAAAGGAACAAGAAAATGGCACGGATATTCTTGCATCTTGGCGATAAAATGCAAAGTGACACATTATATTTTTCTTAGTAGGATGAAAAAGATAATTCAATTTTATGGAGATCAAACTTGTACTTTCCTAGAAATCACCTAAAAATGTAGATCTTAAACTGAGGTGCGACGGGCAGATCTAGACAAACAAACGAACAGACCGAAAAAATATATATACCTCAACATTTGTTGTTGCAGCGTAAACATTGCAAAAGTTCAGTTTAAAACATATAACAAATAAAATGTAAAAAAATTTAAAGGTAAAATCTAACACAACAAATGTAAAACACATGAAACGCCTAAAATGTTAAAAAGAACTTCACATTACTGACAAGTACAAGTAAAGACCGGACACTTTGCTTTACTCCAAGTAAAAAGATTATTATCCCAATGAGACACTTGATTATTTGCATTCCAAAATTGATCAATCATTGGTTTCAGAACCAGAGCAAACAATTTTTGTATCGTTACAAAATTCACTACCTTGACATGCAAATTGGTCTGTACAATGCGGGTCCTGCTCTTTGCACACGCATGCAGATAAATATACTCCATTTCCCTTACATGAGCAAATCATATCTTGAAGAAAGTCGGACGCCATTTATCATTTGAATAGCACAGGCTCTATTTGTTGTACTCAACCTTCCAACCATAGTCACTTGTTTCTCCACTGTTCGGCTTAGCTGCAAATGACGATGCCCAGACCCTGCTTTGCCATATAACTCGTAAGATATGCTCTCTAAAAGATACTTCGCACGGAGGCAGTGAAACAAGACTTTTGTATTTATTTGTAGCAAGTTGAAATTTTTACTGGTTTAGACTATTTTGCGACTTCTGTAACCTGCCCCCTGTGTCACACAATGAAGAAATTACCTTCCTTCAGGCATTAATTGCACTGTCAATATTATCTTTTGCTAGAGTAGCAAAGTTTGAAAACGACTTGACTGATGTTTGATAGGCTTAAATAGGGACTTCTTTCCAATTCAAAAGAAAAAAAATAATAATCAATATTAAAAATAAATTTGAAAAATTGCACAACTGGTGTCACATCCCGTTAGTGCATGTGAAAACAGAGAACTAGTTTGACACCGATTTGCACAATGGCACTCACAATGGAGTGTACGGGAATAAATCGACGCTTTTCCTTCATTTTCCCAACCGACCCAGCCTGAATCCAGATTTCTGTTTTTTAGCTGAGATAAAAATGGATCACAAAAACAACATATCTATTTCATCTCTATTCCTGATTTTACCTTTTACATATCTATTCTTTAGGTTTGACCTTTTTGATATTCTTGTTTCTTTTTCATTTTAATTCGGGATTCCTTTTTAAAGCTCCTATGTCCAGTGTTACATTAATGTCAGTCAGATTTTTACCTTTAAAAATTTTAAGCTTTCACAATATCATTATGTTTTAATATTGTTTCATTTGATTGTGTATTTCAAAAGTATTTAGTGTTTTACCTGTTAAATTTTGATTTGTCTTCATATTTTGTTAGTAAACTGTGTCTTTATTATTCTTTAAGATGCTATTTCCAATTCTATACATGTTCGGATTTACCATTTGACATAAATTTATTTCCCTTGCACTTTCGATATCTAAGTATAAAGAAGTTTTCCTTTTGACATATGATGACATTATAACATTATTTTTTTTTAAAGGTGCCTTGACAAATTAACAGGAAAAATTGTTATATACTTAAGAATGTCTTTTTTGTCGATTATTCTAAAAACGATACACATGACGCCATTTTTGTTACCAAATTTCTATATTTAGTCATTGAATTTTACGAATTAATCCTTATTTAAAAGCATTACAAAGTTTTAATGGCTATTTACATTTTTGTATTAAATTTTGAACGATTTAAATTTATTTACTTTGACTTGGTCCAAATTAGAATTCTATAAAGTAACCGTTTTGACCCAAACTTTCGTACAGTTTGGACCAGTTTTCAATGTTTACGACATATCTCTGTTAGCTAATATCTCAATCTCTCATATGCGCCAATTAAATTTCATGAGGCTTTTTGGTCATTTAAAATTTATCAAATAACGTCTCCGACGCTTGCATAATGTTTATTATGCTAGCAATAGCAGATTATTTCAGTACCTATAGATTTCTTTTGGAGTCTAGTAATAGCCCGGATAACAATACCAGAACAAACAAACATCTAAAATTATCGGATTATTTTGATAATGAAAAGCTACAGGACAGTAATCTAGAGCAAATGATGAATTAGATAGCAGAACCTGTAATTGCACCAAAGAAAACCACAAGTTAATGAAAATGGGTAATTTTTGCTATCAAAAATGCCGTGTTCTTAAAGATAAATTCAACCTTAACCGAATTGTGGAGAAAAAACAGAATTCTTACGATGTCCAGAGTTCAGAATTGAAAAATTAAGGAATGCTACAATAACCCAGAAAGGAGTACCTCAATTGTAAGTATGTATCACAAGAAAATGAGCTTCTTTTGTTGTAGAATAAATCCTTTAAGTGTGAATGAACGAGTACGAATTCAAGCTTTCTTAGCATTATATATTGAAGCTTCAATATTCATTCTAACAAATATTCGTTTCAAGAATCGGGAAAAGTCATTAAATGATATGTCAGAAAAAGGTAAAGTATTTTTATCGAATACTTATATTTATTATTTGCGAAGGAATTCATCTTCATGCTTTTCCTGATTTAGTGTACCTGCTGCACTATCAGGTCGTTTGCGGGAAACTAAGAATTTCATGGATATTCAAAGATTATGCGAGAAGTTTCCAGGTATCACAGAACGTTACTAGATATTGCAGTGATGACAAAAAACGGGACAAAATATGGTAGGTGCTTCCCTTAGAAAAAACAACCCTATGGAAACAAAGTCGGAACAGTTTACCATACACAATGCCGCTAGCCCAGTCCATGACAAACCAGAAAAAAGAAAGTTGTCTCAAAAGACATGAAAATTTGAGTGCTCAGAAGAATATGCATGAAAGAAGGTTAACTGTGAAATTATTTGTATGTAGAAACTATAGGTAAATTGTAGCGGAGAATATTGTATACAATGATGAGGTATTTTAGAAATTATATTATAAAAGTATTGAATAACAGAATACCGAAGTTACTATTAACTTAGTTTTTGTATATTTATAGCTATTTTATTCAACAACGGCAGTAGAATACCAAAGGAACAAAGGAGGGAAATCCACAAAAATCGAAGTCCAAAGACATGGCCAAACGAGAACACAGAAAACAATGGCGCCAGACACAAAACAATGACGTTAGACAGACACAAAGCACAGAAATAGAAATCACATCATTCAAAACAAAGGCTGCCACAGTGTGAACGCCAGTGAAAATGAGAGTGACATCAGGTGCTCCGGAAGTGTAAGAATGTCCTGCTCTGCAGGATCTATTCAAATAATGTAAGTTGTGAAATTTCTCGTGCCGATTCTACAGAATCTGAATTAGATTTAAAAAAAATATTGTGTCAATGAGACACAGAAGCCCTCTCCAGATTGATTACGGCAAACAGGAAGTAGGTTCAGACCAATATAAAATCATTACTACAAAGACAAGCTGAGAGATCCTGGATGTAAAATTTCAATATACGGCAGTAATAGGAAAAAATTGACTAAGTCGGTAAACAGGAAGAGTATTTGTATAGATTTGAAAATGCATCCCACGATATGTCACGATCATACGTCAAGCTTCTGACAAAATTTCAGATCTGTACCTTTTTTGTGATTATGGAGATCAATGCGACGAAAATGTGTTCCTCACGGAGAAATGTAGAAAAAAAAAACATTGAAATCCGGTGGGAAAAATATGTTATTTGAACAACTGTTGGCCTTTTAATGGTAAGAGACACGTCAAATTTGTGAAATACTACTTGAACCTTTGGCTCCATTTATCTCATGAACGTACATGCTATGTGAAATCAGTAGGCATAAAAAAAGATTGGAAATAACCTAAGAAGCACACTTAAGAAACCGCATCAAAATTCGAAAAAATAAGAAAGATTCAACAGCCAAATATGTGCAATCGTCCAATTTTACCCCTATTTGGCCTCAATTTAAAAGCGTTGCGATAAGAATGGCAATAACTAATTCAAGCCTTCCTTAATGCAAAGTCACATTGTCTTGAAATTTCATAAGGATTGCTAAAAGTTATTTATCAAACACAAAATGGTCTACGGACGACGACACCGACGACAAAAATGAGGACAACAGCATCACACCAATATACAACCTCAATTTTTGCGGTCGTATAATTACCCTCTATAGAAAATGTCATTAAAGCCATTTGTTAAAACATTTTGTATTGTTTTAATACTGTTTAATGTCTATTCAATAAACTATATCACGCAAATATACATACAAAGATATATATATAATATGTTCCGTAAGTCTCGTTCAATTTTGGGACTTCCGGGAATATCATTTGTACCCGGAAGTTGCATTTTGAACAGAAAAATATGACGCTTCAAGCAAAAAATGTGAACTTCATAATCTAACAAGGTCATAGTTTTTCGGGAAGCGTTTCCAAATTTGAATTGTATCGTGATTTCTCGGTGTTACATGACGAGACTTACAGACCCTATTCGGTAAATGTTTAAGTGGTTAATTATAAAATGTAAAGTGTTAATTGCGATGATCTACTATACTAAAATAACACTTTTGATCGCCTCGAAATGATGTGTTGATAAAACTCTATCAAAATTTCCTTCCGTTTTCTTTCTTTCTTGAGTACTTAAGTCTGCACGCGGTTCATACAACTTGACAGAATCACAAAAAACACTCCTTTAAAGCGAAATCATCAATAACACTAAAAACAGCTACAATCAAAAAGCAAGAGGCTCTACACAGCAAGTATCCCTCACCTGAACCACGGATAAAATAAAAAGTACAATTTAATCCAGTTAATAGTCAACTTTCTAACTGATTCTATAGTCAGTTATACTGTAGACATTATCCCTATTTGCAGCCACTTCTAGATAGGGTGCAGATCTTCAGGTCACCTTTTTTGAAGTGCATCACGAAACAAATGTTATTTCGTCCTGAACTTATTGCCCATTTGGAATCAGTATGGCTTTTTGACTTGTACACTTGTCTTTGAAGTGAATCAACCGAGGACCAATGTGACTAAGCTTAAGCAGATCCTTTTTGGGTCCAGTGTTAAAAAATGTCCCGAGCTCAAACCATCTTGGACGGGGTTAGAACTTACAGAATTCCATTTACTATGGACAGTCATTTTGGATCAGTGTTTTAAAGAATGTTAAATGTTTTCAAATGGAGTTTATTGCAAGATTAATTCACAGCAGACGACCATCTTGGACGTGGTTGAGACCAGTCCTGCTGGATACATTTTTTGGATGAGACAATTAAGGAAAATTATGAATAAGTTTGATTACACTTTAAGATTTGAAGATTTCCCACAAGACCTAATTTTAAACTATGTTCAATGTTTGCGATAATCTTGAATGATATGTAAATCTGTCTGATTCATTTGAGAAGAAAACTAACAAACATATTTTAATTCTGAGTACCATCGTGACTTAATTTGTTTTTAAATGTTCCGAAAGTCTGTGAATGGTTTTGAATAACAAACTATCGAAATAATTATTGATGACTATGTTCCCCGCAACTAGTCATCTTTGACATTTTCTTCAATTAACTAAAAAAAAACAAACGGACACATATGGGTAGTGAATGTTTTGATCTTAATTTTCCCCTCGGCGATCATCTTCAATTGGTTACCAAGTTGCTGAACCCATTTTAAAAGGGGAATAAGCGAGGTCTATTGTGACTAAAGTCTTCCTTCCTTCCTTTTGTTAATTTTGATGAAAACTAAGGAGTATCTCCCTTATGCTGAGCTCTGTCCTTAGCTGATATTGGCTTCACATTTAGATCATATTGGTTATTTGTTCTCTGTCAGTTTTTAAACATATTTTAGTTGATGGTCTTCCAAACTTTTAGATTTTATCTGCACAGAAGATATTTAAGTTGTCGAAATGCGCATATGCAGAATTTAAATTCCCAGTAATTTCGGTATTTAGTCATGTGTTACCACTGGGTCGATGCCACTGCTGGTGGACTGTTAGTCCCCGAGGGTATTCACCAGCCCAGAAGTCAGTACTTCGGTGCTAACCCGAAAGCCGATTCTATTTGGAACTATACAATATCTGAATTTTTGCTAATTTTGATGAAAACTAAGGAGTATCTCCCTCATGCAAAGCTATGTCCTTAGCCGATTTTGGCTTAACATTTAGATATTATAGGTTATTTGTTCTCTATCAGTTTTTATACATATTTTAGTTGGTGGTCTTCCAAACTTTTAGATTTTATCTGCACTGAAGAAATATAAGTTGTCGAAATGCTCATATGCAGAATTTAAATTCCCAGTAATTTCGGTATTTAGTCATCAAATCAATGGTTTCAGAGAGGAAATCCTTGAATGAAAAGTTTACGTTGGAACAACAAAATGACCCACACCAAGCAATGTCAAAAGCTTGCCCTTGCAATGGCTTGATGAGGTTTAATCTTCTTAAGTTTTGGATTCGGCAAATTCGGTTGACATTGGAGACGACTCTGTTACAATGCCTGATGTAAATTTGTGTTCTGTTAAGTCTTGCATCTCAGCAACTTCTCCAGATTTCATCTTTCGTTGTTTCACTTTTTAAAAAGAAAGAAAAAATAATGAAAGTGAAGTCCATTGTATAGTCGTATGATGTTTATTCACAATATAATTTATTTAGAAAATGTAAAAGAAAGATCAAAACATCTTATAGAAACAAACACAGCATTTTCATGCATTAGGCAGTTTGACAGAATTCTAGCCAAACAAATGACTTATCTGATTGAAAGAATTAAAGGCTACACCAAACGCAGCGTGTTATGACAGCAGCATGTCGACACTGAAATTTGAGCAAAAGAAGTTTAGAATGAAAAAAAAGAGTTCGACATAAATGTAGTAATTTAATGGGCTTTATCACATAACTAACTGGACACAAAGTAGGAAAAATAAAAAAATCAGACGTATTGACCCCTTATTGATCGAAAACTGAAATAGCTATGCAAAATCTGTTGACAATGACCTGTTGACAATCAACAAAAGCTTACATCATGTTAAAAGAAAATGTCCCTTTGAGATCCGATGAAAAAATAAGGTTTTTTTCAACAACCTCAATCCCAGTTTGGTGCCTTATAGCTCAGAATGGGTAAGAGATACGTCAAATCTGTGACATACTTCTTTAACCTCACGTTAAGATGAATCCAAAGAAGAGAAAGTTGCTTGAAATCAGATGAAAAATAAAGATTTTATATATCTAAAAAAATACAATTTGGTCTTTTTAGCCCCTTATACATTTGTAGCTCGGAAACGTAAAGAGCTATGCCAACTTGACATACTACCAAAAGCTATAAAAAGAGGAATCAAAAGATAAGATATCCCATCAAAATCTAATGAGATTTCAGATTTTTGTAAAAATTAAAATTTCACCCTATTGAAACATTGTAACTAGGAAACGGTAAAAACTACGCCAATTCCGTCGACAATCTCCAGAGAGCTTACATCGAGAGGAATTTTAAGACAAATCCAAACGAAATCCGATCCAAAAAAATTTAAGTTATCTGCATCTTTGCAATTTTGGTTCAATTTGCAATCTCATAGCTCTGAAAGGATGAACAAATAAATAGATATATATTAAATATACATGGGACAAAATCCCTATAGATACATGGTAAGATTCAGCAAAAAGACAGTCCCTAGCTTCGGTTTAAGCGGAAATCACTTGTTAAATGTTTAACAATGGCACATCTATGTATCCCCCTAGTCATTGATGCGGGGCCGTCAACAAGTAGAACATATCGGGCAAATTACTCTTACAAGCAATGTCATCTAGTGGCCGACAAGGGACCAATCGATAATTCAACATATAAGCGATCATAGGGCACTCATCGAGTTGGTTGTAAGAGAGCTGATACATGTTATCAAAATGCTGATAGTGCAACGCTATGTTCATTTTTCAAGATGAACCTATAGCAATAAAAAAAGAAAAGAAAAAAAACTGCATCAGAATGGGACCATAATAATAAAAGACAAACATTTCTAAATTCATTCCTTTTTCGCCCAATTTATCTTATGAACGGTACATGCCACGTTGACATAATACAGATTGGAAGTTTCTGATGAGGACAATAACAGAAATCCCATCAAAATCCTATAAATAATAAAGATTATTCAGTCAATATAAGATAATCTACATTTAATCTCTCTTTGGACTTTTTGTTCTAAAACGGGTTGGGCCAGGAAACGTCATTTTAAAATTTGATAATGATCCGTCTACTAGACACTAGAATTAAAGTTAAGCTGTCCACAGACGCCGACAATACCGACGATCGCACCATACATACCACCATAAAAAATTTTGCGTTAGTATAAAATGAAATTCATATAATATCAAATGAAGTAACAATTGAAGTTTCCAACAACCTCGCAAAAAATGTGAAAAGAGCACAATAAATAAAAAATCGAACAAATCATGAAATGTAACAAAAAAAAAAATAAAATAGATTTGCAATTGAAGGAAATAGCCGATATCACCCAAACAACCAATTTAATCTCATTCGCAGCCTCACAATCTACCTAGAATTCAATTTTATTGAAATCGGCAATCTTTAATAGAGATGGCAGTAATTTTGATTTTTTTTTCTGCATAAATTCCTTCCGCTAATCTTATTGCATATTTATTCAAAATATGAAAAAGTTTTTATCAAAGATTGAATCTCCAATTTTTTAACGTAAAATGTCGACTATCTTGGAAATGGCAGCCATTTTTGAACATTTGAACATACATGTACAGCATATAACCTTATATTGGGGCCCATTATTATACAAAGTTTGAAGTCTTTGCAACCAGCTATTTACATCTATATGATTTAATTTCAATGGTCGGACTTAAAAATATGAAAATCAGTATTCAGGGCGGATTTCTCAGTTGACATGGCTAAGCGAGCTACAACAGAACAATGTTTAATTTGAAGTTGCTGAGTCGATTTTTAACAACACAATACGGTGACGCTAAAATTTGAATTTTTCTTAAAATTAGTACATGTAATAGGTAAACGTTATTAATGTCAAAGACCTGTAGATAATAGAAGAGACAATTAAAAGTGCAATATTTTCAACTTTTATACAAATGGTAACTAGCACTTCAGTATTTAGCTTGCAATCTGGTTACATTTGATGTATCACAAAAACAGATTACTCTCATTCACCATTCCTCTCGTGCAATGCTTTGTCCTTAACTTTCTTTGGTTTTATATTAACTCCATATTTGTTATTTGTTTACTATGTGCTTTTCTACATCTGATGCTATATTGTCTCCCAACTAATTTGATTTGGTTTGCACTGAATATTCACAACTTGTCGAAATGGTCTTCTGTAGAAATTAAAACTTCGGTATTAAGTAGGAAAAAACTAACTGCAAAACTGCAAAAGACCCCGAGGAAGAAAGGAACAATACACCATCTAAGGAAGAAACTTTGCATGAGGGACATTCTACAAAGTTTTTGATTGTTTTACGTTTTATTTCGTTATTTTTACATACAAACATGATTTTCAAAAAATTTAAAGAAAAATGATTCTACGTCAGTCACGATATGATAATTACATGAAAGACAAATCCATGCTTCATTCTAGTCAGAATTGTTGTCTTTGCTAATAAAATAGAGCATCGTATTCTTCAATGGATCTACTGAAATTCATTATCCGTGCATACAGAAATCTTGTTAACAGGGGGCTTTGTCCTCGGATGCTTTATTACACGGTGTTTAATTCGCTAGACATACTATTTCGTTTACCAGACCTATCATCTCCATTTCTTCGACATGTTATCTGTTTGGCAAGGGTGTTCGCAAGAGTGTTACTTCATTTGTTTATTTCGTCAAAGGATGTTATCACGAACTTTGATTGAACTTCATCGACTGCATCTAAATTTTTCTACCATAAACATGTATTATAAACCTTACCAACGACGATCTGAAGTCTAAACCATCCAATTGTTCATGTCTTAATTCACAATACAAATAAAGATATTGTGGTCACGTTACAACTGAAGACTTTTAACATCACTGAAAACACATCTCCTGCATGATGTTCTTGCAAAAGGACCTAAATTCCGTGAACTACAATCCATAAACTGGGGTTCAAAATTTTAAACCTCTTATGGATGCTGTAGAGGGCTATGCAAGAAAATGGATTTAACGTGAACAAGATGAAGACCTTTATTTTCCCTTGCAGTGGATTAAGGCTATAAAGTAAGCGATTCCAAAACTAATCAATCAGCTACCAGGGTCAATAAGACTTAATCAAAATAAATCCAAAATGTTGCTATTACCAGATATTTACCCTTCATTCATGACAAAAATGCCGTTGTTTCTACAGATAAGTCCCCTAGTCCCCTAATAGCATAATTTTTATATCAAAAATTCATAAAATTGGGTGTTTAAAGATTGAACTTGGCATTGGTAACTACCAGGATTATCCAACCTACACAGCTACTACGTGAACGCTGCTTAAGGACGAGGTATTACAGAATCATAAATCTGTTTTGTTTTCCTTTTGGATTGTGATAAAGGATGAAGATACCGATATCCTCTCTATGTACTTGGTACTAAAATTACATAAATGCCTTTTCAAACACGGGACATCGCTAGATTTGCAAACCCTTTTTCTAGACTGTTGATCTTTACCTTTGAAAGAGTTCCTTTCAAAATTTTGTGATACTTGCTCTTTAAGTATATCAAAAAACTCTTAGGAACTACTAAACATCTCTAAAAACTCTGGACCATTAACACACTGTAACACCATCAAACTTTTCACTTCTCTAACCTAGATACTAACATCCCTCATGAACAACTGAAATCTCGGCTGAGAGATGTTATTCATAGATGTTTTCCGTAAGAACGTTGAGGAGAGATATCAGTACATTGGTACATGTATAGATAGAGAGCAAGCATACCTTGTGAAATAAAGATCCTAATCGGAGAAAAAAATGTGCAGAGGGAAAAGTGATTAAAATGTTAGATTTTGTGATCGACGAAATATTTGTCCTATTGGAAGAATGGTTTTTCAACAGATTATCGGAATACTAATTAGTTAAACTGTGAGACTCTATTAAACTTGAAAAAGAAAGGAGATGGGGTAAATGTCAAGGAGACAACCTACCATATCCAGGTTAAAACGACCCAAAACAAAGCATATAGGATGAACGTACGGTCTTCAGCACAGTGAGGAACCTCATACCATATAGCAAGCCCTAAATGGCCCAAAAAATAAAAAAGTGAATAAATCAATGGAAACAAACTACAGCCAATAAACCGAATATCAAGAATTTTTAAAATTTTATAAGAAGACAAGGACAAGCCAATTACAAACATATTCCCGACTTGGGACAAGCGAAAAAATTGCAGAGGGGTTAAACTTGTTTTCTTGAATCCAATCCATCCCTCTATGAGTGGTGAATGGCTTAAAAATAAATACACAAAAAACTCACAGTAAAAATCAAACTAGAAAAAAGTCCAACTTATCAAGACGAGTACCCTTACAATGAAGTACATAAAACGTGATGACAGTACTCATGGGTTCTGTCCGGACAAATGCTCGCAGTTACCTACAGCTAGCTAAGGACATAATTTCCGTGACTATGATAAGCCTTATGACATATGAAACTTCAATTGAATTATTTCTAAATAATTTTTTTATAACAATATCATCACTTATGAAAGAAGAACATGATACTGTGCAATGCCAAATACAGTCAATGTGAAAAAATTCTTTAAATTTAGTTATGGTGTAAAGCTGACCAATATACAAAAACCAGAAGTAAAAATTCAACAACAATGATGTATTAATATCCTTTTAATAAGTTTGTTCAACGGATTAATAAGTTTGGAAGGACAATTTTTGAACTTATGCGCTTTGCAAATGATATTTCTATAGAAGTTATAAGTCAATGTATCTATAATAAGATTTAGAGAATGTTTTATCAATTTATGATATCTAAGGTTTTTCAGTGAGACAATGATTTCGGTCGTTGAGAAATATTACTACATACTCGTGCATATCGAATAAGTTGTGAAATGTAGACCCCGTAAGAAGGGGCTAACGGAACATCGCCGTCTAGATGGGGAAAATTGACTTTAGGGAAGGAAAAATTATCTCGTTTACCATACACTTTAGTGTTTAACTTTCCTTGATTTATTGATATATCAAGATCAAGAAAAAGGAGTAAGATCACTGCTGCTATTGAAATTTTTTAAAGTAAGTTGGGCAGGGTAAATTTCATCTGTAAATTTAGAAAACTCAGGATCATTTAAAGCCAAAATATCGTCCAAATATCTTTATGTATTAATTAAAATAACAACTAAATGCTGTTTAGAAGGGTCTTTTTGAATTTTTGCCATGAATTGTGACTCGTAGCAATAAAGAAATAAATCTTCTATGAGGGGTGCACAGTTGGTATCCATAGGAATACCTACTTTTTTGCCAATAGACTGTATCACTGAAACGAACAAAAATATTATCAAGAAGAAATTATCAAGAAGAAAATTCAATGCCTTTAATGCTTGTCTGTTTGTACAATCTAATGAGACTGCATTCATTAAAGGGCTTCTTCAAAATGAAAATAACAAACCAGTCAAATCCTTTGTTCCGTTATACAGATAAATAATCATAGCTTTGTTGATTTTCTTCATATTATCCATGAAAAGAGCTCGAAATAAAAGATACTAGAGACTCTTCCACATCGGTCTCGTTCCTCGACTTTTATCTGCAAATCGATAACAGAGATAGGCTACAATTCAGCCTGTATGACAAACGCATTGCCTTTTCCAATAACCAATTTCTTTGAAGTAACATTCCAACAGCATTATTATACGGAGTTTACATATCCCTACTCATTCACTACTCAAGGGCCTGTGGGCGATACAAATACTTCTCTGACTACAAAGTTTTGACTCTGTAAATGATTTGACGTCAAAAATGAAAATTCTGTAAGGAATGGAAGGTTTTGCAGTTTGTTCGCAGTGTTTATTAAAGAAATAGGATCTTATTTCATTTTGACCAGAGTTTAACATCAAGATACCTGTCCCTTGAGTAAAAAATATCGTTTCTCTGCCCTTTGCTTCAGAAAGTACAGAATTTCGCACACTAGTTGAAGATATCCATTATTGTAATATGGACTATTGTAAGAACCTATTACTATTTACACCACGATAGACCCAT
Organism: Modiolus philippinarum; assembly: GCA_002080025.1. NCBI lineage: Eukaryota > Metazoa > Mollusca > Bivalvia > Mytilida > Modiolidae > Modiolus > Modiolus philippinarum. Next base: position 28,114 of record MJUU01035184.1, read on the forward strand.
TCAGTTATTTTATCAAAGGTACACTTACAGGGCTTTTCTCTTGACATCACTTCTTTACATTTTCTCCGGACTTTTACAAGCACTGGTATGATCATTGTGATCATAAATATCAGGAAAAAGACAACTAGTAAATATGGTAGTCTTTCTCTTACATTGTTGGCGTTCCTGTCAACTATAGGATCTAAAATTAGATGCAAAAATAAAAATTTCAAATACTTCGCTTTCCTTTCGGAAGTTATTGATTTAAGAGATACAGGAAAACAAAATACCGAGATTTCATCAATTTTCGTTCTTCTGATGGCCATTTCGACAACGTATGTATTTAGTGCACATAAATATCAAACATTTCGAAGATCAGAATTCAAAATATACTTCCTCCTTGGACAGCTGATAGAGAGAGAACAAACACAGCCAAACGCATTGCTTGATACAAGCTTATTATGTCGAAACAAAGTGCAATATATTCCATACATACAATATATATATTGCAGTAGGTCAAAATGCAAAAAATATACGTGTCCCTACATAACATAACAGCTGATTCTGTACTTTGCTTGGCAAGTGATAAATGGGTTGGCTTATCCACATATATCAGAAATGCATATTTCAGCCGCGTGCATTTCATCCTTTCACATTATTATTTGTTGTAACTTACCTTTTTAATGGCTATTAAGTAGACACGTCAGAATATTCCAAGGTTTTGAAAGTGTTCAAGACGAATCTTGCCTCGAGTAGTTCGCTATGCTTTTTGAAACCACATACGTTTGAAAGTTCAGCTTTTTCCCTTTTCGTTGTTTAACATGAGTTAAATTGTGTGATAATTGAAACAACACTATGCATTATACATCAAAAATCTTGTCCTTTTTTTCTGAAAACCTTGAATTTATCTAGTCAAAAAGCACATATTTCATCAACGAATCAAGAAGATGTTCTTACCATTGCAATCATCAACCATTTTGTCTATTACTGTCATATCTGATGTCCCAACCATACATTTCATTACAAGATGGCCTTCACACCTTACTGAGTCAAGCTGCACATTAAGTTTTACCTCTGACTGATACAAGATACTACTTTTTCTGTGATATGATCTGGATAAATGTGTGACGTTCTGATTCTGGAAAAATAAAGGTCTACATTAGACAGAAAATGAAAAGATTAAATCGACAAGTTTGCACAATAACAACACGTCCATTAAAAAAACATAAACATGACTGGAAAATAAACACTTATGGTTAATGTCCCTTTTCAAAGCTCAAAAGCAAAATATTGTAATTCCAATATCAAAAGGGGTTTATGAATATTTAACAACAAAAAAAGAAGAAAAAAAACACACACACACACTCACAAGAACAAAAAAAAGATGTCGCCACAAAGAATGTACCCTTTTGACGGACGATTAACGAATGATTGGACGAACGGACGAACTGACATCGTGATAACACTATATACTGTCCGCGGGGGTATAAAAAATACAGAGAAGTTAAGCAAATTTGCCTATTGCGAAAGTGTAGCTTTAATTTATATGGAACCCTCATGCAAGCTTCGTTAATAAATAATTCTACTGCGTAACGTGTGCAGGAAAATTGAAGCATAAGACATTACAAAGCAAACCAATTAATTTTATTGTCTTTGTTAGCAGTAAAAATGTCATTTTTAAATGTAAACAATACGGAAACATATCTATAATTTTTTATTATTTTTTAGGATTTTGTTGAGGTTGATACAATGTACGAGGGAAATCCCACATACAAAAAAAAACACACAAATACAACAAAAAGTGAATATGTAAGACAATATTCCAAACATTAAGATACAAATGTCTTCAAAAACGGATATTATATTTGTTTTCTTTGGCCAAAAAATGAACAGAATAAAAATTCATAGGTGTTCCATGGAACACTTGTGACGCCTGCACTCTACATAAGACATTTTTGGCTCATTTAACCAATAAAATCTGTAAAATTAATTTTTAAGTACCAGGTGCCTATCTAGATCAGGAGAAACAACATCATGCAAATTTGTTTAGAATATGAATTATATTATAGTTTTGGAGGACTTGCAAATTTAAAAACTGAATTTAACAAATGAGCTCTGTTGGCTAAGTGTACCTCAAAAATCTGTAAAAATCCACATTTTAAGTATAATGTGAATAAACAGTTCCGATCAACAACAAATATTGAAAGTTCGGTTGGAATCTGACAGAAAGTTTTGAAAGAGTTCCGGACTGACAAACTGAATTAACAAATGAGCTATTTTGGCTCGTTGGACCTCTTAAATCTGTAAAATCAAACTTTTACTAATCAGATGCACAACTAGATCAGGATAACAACAACTTGGTCAGTTTGGAATGAATCTGACTTACAGTAGGGTGCAGATGTAACCTCTAGTCCAAGCTTACTTTGAGAGTGGTAATGAGAATAGTCCTAAATTAAGTTGAAGTTAACTTCGAGAAGTCATAGAATCCTAACTGCTTTGACCAGTCATAAATCCCTGACTGCTCTGATCAGTCATAGCATTCTGACCGCTCTAACCTGTCATAGAATACTGACCGAGGAAATCTCTCCGAGAATATAACATTAAGAAGTAAGTCAAGTAAATTTCATTCGAAGACGGTAAAAGTAAAACAATACAAGAACTGTAAATACTCTAAATTTACAACATAAAATATCTTTATAACCAGAACAGGTCAGAGCAGTCAGGACTCTATGACCTGAACAGGTCAGCGCAGTCAGGGCTTTGGAAGTTAAATTAGAGCAGTTTTATAACTGTCGAAGTTAACTTGAAAACAGTCTTAAGTTAACTTTGAGGAGGTGTAATGACTGGTTCAAGTAAACTTGGCGAGAAGTTATATCTGCGCCCTACTATATAGTTGTGATGCAGTTGCGGATTAACAACCCAGGTTAACGAATGAGCTATTTCGGCTCCTTGCACCGCTAAAATCTGTATAGCCAAAATTTTAAGTATCCGGTGCACAACTTCACCAAGTGAACAACATATGATGAAAGTTTCGTTGGAATCTGACTTACAGTTGTGATGTTATTATGGATTAACAAACCAGATTAACATATGAGCAATTTTGCTCTCCGTGAATCTCTAAAATCTGTAAAGCCGAAAGTCTATGTATCCGGGGAACAACTGCAAGTGGTGAAAAACATATCATGAAAGGTGAGTTGTAATCGGACTTTGCCAGTTCAATTTACCAGTATGTTTGTTCACGATCCCGCAACCATGGTTCAACGGGTATAAATGGCATGGATGTAGCCTTGTTCGATATTTAGCGAAGAATTCCGCTCAAACCGACAGACGACACAGGACAACAACAACGTAAGACCTCGGATAGTAAACCTTCTGTGTCGTCCTGCTTACAGCAGGCGACACAAAAATGTTCATATGCTTTAACATTTTTACGCACTTTTAGAGCTTCTTTTTATTATTTTGATGTATCCTAGTATCTGTGAGACGAGAAAAGAGAGAAACAAATAAGACAAACAACGTTTCATTATATTCAGGATTAAATAAAGATTTCCATAGAATTTCATTGTGAGGTACAAAACAGGGGTTAGCTACAGGCTATTTAATTATGGATGAAATAAAGTTTATATTTTCAAAGAACGTTACACACTGTGTGCAAAGATAACAAATGATTCCCATGCCATCGATCTATAAGAAAGATTTTTTAGAATTTCTAAAAATTAACATCATTATTGATGCTGACACTTTAAAAAGCAACAACCACGTTCGCTAGGTATTGTTTTTTTAGGATTCCCAAAATGGCGTACCCGCAACCCCTCGTTCTTTTGACGGTTTCTTATGTCAAAACCTTCACTTGTCTGTTTGTTCCGAACATATATTTATTTTCATTGACCAATGATTATAGTTCACGTATATATTTAGCAATGGGGAATCCCTTAAAATTATGCGTAAAAAATCGTAAGGTTAACGTTAGGAAATGTATTTATAACTCCTAAAACACTTTATATGCAGTAAAAACTGCAGAATCTTAATAGCTTTATTATTCTTTTACCGTAACTTCGGTATTTTGTTATTAACCAATATCTAATGCAAAGTTTCAAATATTTACTCGTAATAATATCGTATTTTTATTCCAAAATCATGCCAAGAACATTACAAACCGGAAGTAAATATTATCGTCAACTAACAAATGTCAGATCATTGTTGTAAGTGTGCTATTGAAACAATTACTAATTTTTTTTTCACTTAAATACAACCAAAAGTCTCCTCATGTATATGTCCAAACTCAAATGCCAATGATGATGTTTTAAAATGAATTTGTCGTGATTATAAGCCCATTTAGATGCCCCGATATTGATGACTGAATGCAGGTATGACCGGTACACTACATTATGGTCTGAAATAACCATGCAATCCTTCGTAGGGGAGGAGGTATGTAAAAAATATATGAAGACCAGGCCTTACTTTATGAGAAAACCCAAATTTGGCACAATTTTAATGTCACATTGTTGTTAATTTTTGTCGAATATTTGTTCAGTGAAATGTCATTATGTTTGCCAAAAAACTTTGACAATTCAGAACTCATTACTGCGAAGAGAAAAGTTTTTAAACTATCTGATAGAGCAAAAATTAACTTGAAGGTTTTAATAATGATGTGATTGTTTTTTTTCTGAGTTCTGATGGATGAAATTGATACACAGTTAGATATGTTTGAGGACAGCAACCCAAGTGATATTACACCAATACCTACATCCAGTGCATGTAACTATCTTGAAGATAGCAACGATATTACATGTTCTCAGACACAGTAGGAGTCGCCATTTGTAAGTTAATTGTAAATTGTGTTCGTTAAACACAAAGGGGCTGTTTCCTGAAACAGATTGGATTATTAATGCAATCAGTGCAAAAAACAATATTCTTTTAATTCTGTAGATATATCTAGGAAATGCTTACAAAATATGAGATGAACAAAATTAATACAAGATTTGATATATTTCTGGAAAGTAAAACACTTAGTCATGTTAGTACTACACACATAGCCAACTATTGCTGCGGTCAAGCGAGTGGCAAAACTTTCAGGTTACCGTAGTTAAGATTTACACCCCAAGCTGTCTACCTTTCATTGACTCGCCGTCGTGTAAAGACAACATTGTATACATTTGTCAGGTTTTCATGTCTGGTATATCTACAATGTAGACATTTCACATCGATGAATCTAACGCATAATGTAAGCTTTGGGTGTTAATCTCGACTTTAGCAGAATAAAAGTTTTGCCACTTCCTTGACTGCAGCAATATCTTGAGGTATAGCCAACTAGCTTGAGGTATGTCAGTTTGAAAGTGAAGATTGTGCATATTCTCTGACACAGTATCAATCTCATTTAATAAATACATTAAATAAATTATTTTCGAGGTCATTATACAAGTAGGAGTTTTGTTGTTTAACTAAAAATATTGAACTTATAATTGCAACTAATGTAAACAGAATAAGCTAAATTTATTGGGCCGATGCCACTCCAATAGTCAGACTTGTCTGACAGGAAAAATTGTACCTTGCGTGTTATAGAAATTTAGTGTTTTTATCAAAATTCTAACCACTTAAAATTACAGAGGCTTCATTCCGTGTATGGCACTCGGTAGATGTCCTTGGTACTGGATTTGGCTTCCTATTTCGATATTTTTTGGAAAATGAGTACTTCTTTTTGGACTACTTTTGGATTATGATGGCTTTCCATATTATTTTATTTTAATGCTGCTGATGAGAGGTTACTCCCTGAAACATGTGTACAGCATAACGAAATTTACTGTTTTTATATTATCTTTTGTCATCCACAAATCATGAAAATAAATTTCCCCTTAGCACCTTGTTTATTAAGGGGTTCTCACTGTTAGTGCCTTATTTTTTGTGGCATTTGTGTTATGTACTGTTTGTTTCGTCATTTACGTTCTCTGACTGAATGTAATCCTTATATTGCCTTGCATTCTGGATATACGATTTTTGGCTCTTGCTTCGGCATTCATTTGGAAATTTATATTTAATTAAAAACCCACCTTTGAAAAAAGTCTCCGCAAACCGTTACTGTCATCCTTTAGTTATGTCTTCGATGGTAATGTTTGTGACATGGATTTGTTTTTGTTATTGTCGGAATACTAAATATATACAGAGAAGCTATTCAAACTTTCACCCTGGTACTGCTTAAGGGCTAGAGAGGTAACAGGTACCGTGGATTTTACTTGGTTTGTTTAAGGGTAAGAAAATGATATAACCAATCAATCACTAAACAGATCTTTTAACACTAGAATTTTAGCTAGCTGTGTGACGGGTGCTATACGTGGAGCAGATCATGTTTACCCTTCCGGAGCACCTGATGATACCTCAGTTTTTTTAGGGTTTCACATTGCTAGTGCTTTAGTTATGTGATGTTTTTGTTCTTTTTTTTTTTTGATTATTTGTTTTGTCTTTGCCATACTGTCTCTACGGACGGATATGATTTGCCGACCCGTGATTTTGGATTAATGATTTAAGAATGCCCCCATTTCTTCATTCTTGCTTCGGTATTCGTTAGCCGATGTATATTGAGCATTGTAGACTGCAGTTCCCTAGCAGATTGGGGCATGTAAGTATAATTTTCAGCCATTGTAGGTGTTTCCTGTTATCCATTTTTATGTAAATGAAATGGTTAAACGATAAATATAGGCTCGTGTTTTTTTTAAACGGAGAAAGAAGACCATTAAAATTTGGAGGGAAATGGAATTCTCTGTATTTCCCTTAACATAAGGAGCATTTTTTTTGTCTAAAAGGTAGGAAGTTATTTCAAGAATTTTACGAAAGCTTGTCAGGTGTGTTAATTTGACCTATTGAAGACATTCATGGAATAAAACGTGAAGGTCCGTGTGCGAAATTATTTAAGCCATTGAAACAACGGCAATAGAATAACGAAGGAACAAGGGAAGCGATGATCACAAAAATCGAAGTCCAAAGACATACATATAGCAAAAACGACAACAGAGAACTAGAGAAAACCAGAGGAGTTCTGAAAGCTCATAAAATTTTAACAAGAGACTCTCAAGAGCCTGTAACGCTCACCTGGACAATGGCTGAGATAGAAAGATGAATGGCATTTCCAATAGGGTCCAGAGTTTAACTGTGTTCCCTGCTGAGGTCACCTTGGAGAAGATCTTTGAATGAGTTTTTCCCATACAGTCCAATGCTAAAACTATGTTCTCAGCTGGCGGCCATCTTGGATGAGGCACAGACCTGTCGGATACCTTCTTTGAAAGGAACCATCTGAAGACCATTGTAACTAAGTTTGGTTCTAATTGGACCGATAGTTTCTGAAAAGAAGATCTTTGAATGCGTTTTCCATAAGATATAATGTTAAAACTATTTTGCCCACTGTCCGCCACCTTATTTAGATGGGATCAGCTAAGGACCATTTCGACTAAGTTGTATTATAATAGACCATTTGCCAGTTCTGCAATCAACAGAATTAATTTAGCAAAACCCCAAGGGGACAGAATGGTTCCCTGCTTGTCAAAACCAACCAAAAATTAAATCATTTTTAATCAAAAGTTATGAAAGTTTAACCTTTAGCCGACGTTTTGTCAGCATCATAATTCAAAACCCAATCCCAAGAAGCGCTTACCATGCTGTCAAGTGCTACTTGTTTCAAGTAATAAAAATAAACAATTGTACTAACTTGAACTGCCTTCTCAGTGACTAAGAAAGTATTATAAATTCGAAAATATGCTAACTTACTGCAGAGTATCATGAATATTGTGTAGGGAATTACTTTGTCCAGTCTGGCTAAGCACGGAGACCGTACTTTAAAACAAATGTGCACGTTTTATGTTTGTTTGTCCGGTGTAGGAGTAACTTCCCTTTAAAGATTTGCCCAGAAACCACAAAATTTGACTAGAACTGACACGAACTTTAGTAACTGGCAAATCATCTATTGGCCTGGCAGCTTCTGAGGAGAAATTCTTTGAAAGTGTTTTCCCATAGGGTCCAATGTTAAAACTATGTTCCCTGCTGGCTGCCATCTTGAATGAAATACGGACCTGTCGGATACAATTTTTAAAGGGAACCACCAAAGAAATATTATGACCAACTTTGGTTCCAATTGGCCCAGTGATTTCAGAGGATAAGATCTTTAAATGAAAAGTTTACAACGGACGACGGACAAAGGACGACGGACGCCAAGTGATGGCAAAATCCCACCCTAAGTATTTGTGAATCACCTAACAACTGGTAATGTAGCTGTGTATATTGAATGCATTGACATCTTACCGAAAATATAACAACGCATTTTGGTATGGGATACACTTTTGAGATATGGGTGCGAAGATGCAGAACGGCTTTTTGATAAAATACATCACTTTGTACCTCAGCAGTACTTGGTATATCTGAAAAACAAATCAATGCGAAACAACATAAACAAACAATAAATTATTTTGAGAATAATGCAAGTAACAACAATTTGAACAAGGAAAAGCTGAAAGCTGGTGAATAGTCACAATATCAATGCTTCACTCGTAACTTCTATTATACATTATAAAACACTTCACCGGTATGTTCTTGAAATCTTGCTTCAAAATATTCCACTTTATCTACATTAGACTAATTAAAATGATGGTACTACTACTAGTCAAACAAAATGATAACAAATTCGTTCTTTGAATTAACCCTTTCAGCCCGGTATTTAGTCCGAGACTCACATATGAGCTCGAGACGTTACCTATTTATACGGGAAAAACGTAATGGTGCAGATCATGATATATTGATACATGTTTTTGAAGAATTTCCAATTGTCGAATCATTCTACCCTATAATACATTTGTGATCATGTGCATATTACAGACTGAGATACAATTGTAGTATGCAATTTCGACTACAAGATATTGATCGCATATACGCTTGGGGCGGGAGGGGGTGAACGGACGAGCGGCTAAGGGCAATAAATAAATATCTCGCCACCTGTGATGTGATGTAAATACTTACATTCGAACGGGTAATCATCTGTAGTCAGAAGATGTCGATATTCATGGAATCCAATTTCACATGAGTACGAACAATTTATGTCCTTCTCAGAAAAGTCATGAATATACAAACTATATTCTGAACAGGATCCTGTTTTCACTGTGTATTTTGTCAGGTTTGACGTTGAGTTATTCAATGCTATTTCCTTAAACGGACAACCTCCCGACCATTTTCTGGTTTTGTTGTAAAAACACATATCATAAGACTGAACACAAACAAGTTTGACTGTCTGTTTGAAATGTGCTGGTGTTGGTTTCACCTTCCATGTCAGTTTCTCTGAAAAGAGGAAAGATAGATGTTATCAACAGTCTAAGATTATTATTGTTTCATACTGATATTCATGATGGTATTTATGAGGCTCCACTAAAATATTAACATGAATTCTCTTCTCTGCAAGCACAAGAATTATTTGGAAATGGTATTTCACAGATTTAGCTAATTATCATTTTGTATGTTGATATTAACCCATGAGTCACAAAAATGATGCTAGTTTGTTCTTATTGACCTCCGTTGCAATGGACACCATGAAGGCATTTTTTTTTCCATTTCAAAAACACTAAAATATGCGTTTTTTATTTAATTTGTGCCTTTTCTACAAATTGAAGCTGAAAAGTGACAAAATTGGCAAACCTCTATCAAAATTTGCAGAGAAAAAAGGCTAATTTCTTGAAATCTTAACAAGTCTCATTATGAATTCACATTCCAGAAATGTTTAAACTGTTTTGGAGGTGGTCAATAATGCTCAAAATTAACCACATGCAAATTTATTTTATATGCACTGATCTCCCTTGCAATATTTGGGTTTAAAAATTACCTATTATGACTTAAAATGGACGCAATTGTCACCATGGCATTAATGATGATAAATTAGCATTATTTAATATCAACTTATAAAATTTATGACATGCCATTTCTCAACCTATTTTAAAATAGTTTGGTCCTTAAAGATAATCCAATTAAATTTAATATCAATATTATAGTCTATGATGACGTTGTCTTCATGAGCAGTTTTGCCTTCTACAAATAGGACACGCTTCCAATAAATTCCTTATCTTTTGTTATGCTCTTGTATCTATGATCTTCTTTCTTTATATATCTTAAACAAATTATGGAAAAATAACCCACAAACGGTCATTTTAATTACATTTTTTTGTTTCAAATAAGATAAATGTTGGTGTACTTTTAATTTTGTTCAAACTGGCCTGCCAGATTAAGTAGAGGCCATTTTCTTGAAAATCTTAAGTCCAAATGTGTTGTCTCTTCAAAATTTCCGTCATATGTGTGACTAGAACTCGCAACCCTTCGTTTTGCTACTCTAGAGATGGTTAACCAATTAACCAACCACATTACTAACTACGCCACGTCCGCCGTGTAAAAGTTTAGATTAAAAATTCTAACAACTCACATTTTAGAAGAAAAATATCAAAACGTGTATACCTCAACAGAAGTTGCCTATTATGTCATTTAACCAAACGTTTTCTTTTTTCTCTAACCAAACAGATTGCGCCACAGAGACTACACAGAATTCTTTAAAATAACTACTACTTATCTTACCAACCAGTAGTTGATATAAAACTTCGCAAACAAGAGCTGTCGCCGAATGGCAGCCAGTTATACCCCCGCTCATTCAACCCTGAATCAATATGGTAAGTGCAAAATTAACAGTTGGATGTGTGGTTGCCGGGAAAAGAGTGACGAAAAAGTTTGACTTGAAAATTAAAGTAAAAAAAAATTGTTAAGTCTGTAAACAGAAAGTAGTACAGCAATATCGCTGAAAAAAGGAAATGAAGTACAGTACCCTAAAGGGAAGCTCCATACCAAATATCAAGTACCTGTCGTGTGCAGTTTCTTAGAAAAATGCAACGAAAAAGTAACAATTTGGAAGGCACAAAGTTTGTAAACAAGAAGTGGTGATTCGATATGTTTGAAAAGGGAAGGCATGGTAGAGGAACTAATACTGATACACCATGCACTATATCCAGTGGCTTTCATGTGTAGTTACTGAGAAAATGTAACGAAAAAGTCACAATTTTGAAAATTAAATGAAAAAAGGCACGAAGTGGATAAACAGAAAGTAGGGATCCGATATGGCTGAAAAGGGGAGGCGCAGTATAGGACTCCATACTAATGCAACATACCAAATATCAAGTGGCTGTCATGTGTAGTTGCTGAGAAAAATGGGACGAAAAAGTCATAATTTTGAAAATAAAAGTAAAATAGGCACTAGGTTGGTAAACAGGAAGTGGTGATCCGATATGGCCGAAAAGGAAAGGTGCAGTATAGGACCCATACTGATGCATCATACCAAATATCAACGGGTTGTCATGTGCACGTAGTTGTTGAGGAAAATGTGACGAAAATATGTGTGACGGACGGACGGACGGAGGTAATACAGTATACCCCTACTTCGGAGCGGGGGTATAAAAATGTTCTTGACACCCTAGACGAGAATCGAACCCTCGTCACTAGCATCACATACCTACTAAGTTATAAGGCGAACTCGCTAACCATTACACCACCAAAAGACCCCTTATTTATTTTCGATAAAGGACTAGACTTGCTGGGATCGTATAGAAGACTAAATGTCTTGCCCAAACACATTTCTCCCCTTTTCCAGTGGCATTCAAAACTCCTTGTATGGGTGAATCTATTTTACCTTCATTGTTTTCCCGTCCTCATATATCTGATATGTTGCTGAATTTATTTTATTAGTATGAAATATACTTACCACTAGTTTGTTCTGATTGTGAGATGTTTACCATCACTGACAAAAGTACATACACTATTGTAATTGTGTTATACATCTAAGTTTCATACCTGAAAAATAAAAATAAAATACAAGTAATTAGTTTTAAGTGCAAAATACAACCACGGATTTGAACAAGGGAATGGCGGGTATTAACAAAAATGACTGTTGATATAGTAGGGTTTGTACAGAAAGTGTGTTTCATGAAAGAGAAGCGTTCCGTTAAATACGTTGACATACTCAAGGTATAGAAAAAACGGAGTCTATTTGTCCGGCTCATTGACCATTTCAAGTGCAAAAATTTACCTCAGAAGCACCTTCTAAGTATTAGTACTAAATTGAATGACACCAAACGATCCGTCAAATTTACCTAAAATATTGAAACCTTATAAAATCGGAACCCTTGTACATGAAATCTATTGAGATATAAAACAAAACAAATAAACAGGTCATATTTTCCTGATAATGTTTAGCAAAGATTAAGTTTTTGAACCATTCAGGTCAAGATAAAATAATTTTAACAATTTTGTAAGGTTACGTTTGAATTTCTTAAGTTGTCCGGACTAGCCTTGCAAAAGCGTGTAAAACGCGGGGTCAAATTCGGGAAGTCCTTTTTAATTGGCAAATGGCTGATGCCTTGTGTAAACCAATTTAAATAAATGGACCAAGGACACATTAATAACTGTTTGTTATACGTATGTTGATGTCAGTACTTTCACTTTAATGATCAGATCAAAATGGACAACCGTTGTATACTTCATTATCATTTACATGCAACTTGTAGTAAGTAAAAGTAGATGTATAGCAGAAACTGAGCTAATGTCACATCACAGTTTGTTGAAGTTCTCCACATAAAAACAGGGGCTTCCAATTTACACGCCGGAAGTAAAAAACATTTTAGAGAGACCAGAACATGCGGTTTTCAAGGATCTTTGGATCTTATTTATTTTCAATCTTTGTTAATTTTTGTCATCAAATTCAAAGAAAGGAAAGTTATTTAGAATGGAGCTGGCGACATCCACAGTAATTGTTTGGCTGTAATAACTCACAAAATGCAAACAATGCAAGAAAATTCATATTCAAGTACGGGCATTTTTATCAGTTTATTGCCAAAGATTACGTCAGAAACATATTTGCAAACTTTGCAAGACACATTTCTTACAATCTTTGTAAAATTTCAATCTTCATAAAAGGTCATATTCAAGCTACATATGTATATTTACATTATAATAGTGATAATAGAACTTACCTGTGATCAATATCTACTTTTTTCTCTTGTTCAAATTAGCTAGAAGTCCAGGTGATTTAAACGCGGGATGGTTTTGTAACTGTTTTAATTGTCAAATTTAAATAACCGAATATGCATTATTTCCATTGCAAAATATAATATCAACTACAACCGTGACAATCCACTAAAAAAATCCCTGAGGTCTAGGCGAAGGTAACACATTATCCGATGGATAAATATACGCATCTAAAGGCAGTAACCTTTTCATTATATAAACTAGGGGCTCAGAGACTGAGCCTGTATCGCTCGCCTGACAAAATGCTTCTATGCCATGCATGACCAAAAATATGTTTATTACCAATGGGTCTAATATTTAGCTATTTTCTCCTTTAGCACCTGTGTTTTTGTCTGGTCCTATTGAAATGAGTAATTTTTGCAAAGAACCTTCCATACATTTAATTAAATTTGCTTGAATAGTTTCAGAGAAGATGATGAAAAGGATGAGCTTCAATGTTAAATTATGTTCTGCAGTGGAGGCCATGATTTTTGCCGGGTCCAAATGAAATGAGCAATTTTTGTAAAGGACCTACATCATTGTTTCAAAGTTTGGTTGAATTTGTTTCAGTGGTTTCAGTGGAGAAGATTAAAAGGTGATTTTCCCCCATAAGGTCCAGTGTTAAACCTAAGTTCCGTACAGACAGCAATATTTTTTATCCAATCGGAACCAAATGAGCAATCTTTGTAAAAGACCTTTAGTACAGCATTTCTGTAAAGTTTAGTTCAATTTTCTTCAGTGGTTTCAGAGCAGAAGATGAAAATGTGATTTTTTTCCCATAGGGTCAAATGTATAACCTAAGTTGTTCAGCGCTGGCGGCCATTTTTTTATCTGATCTGAAGGAAATGAGCTATCTTTGTAAAAGACGTTTAGTACACCATTCCTGTAAAGTTTAGTTGAATTTGCTTCAGTGGTTTCAGAGCAGAAAATGACAATGTGATTTTCCCATAGGGGCCAATGTTAACATAAGTTCTGCGCTGGCGGCCATGTTTCATATCAGATCGGAAAGAAATGGGCTATCTTTGTTAAGGATCTTTAGTAAATCATTCCTGTAAAGTTTGGTTGAATTTACTTCAGTGGTTTCAGAGGAGGAGATGAAAATGTTATTTCAACATAGGGACCAATGTTAAACTATGTTCCCCGCTGGCGGCCATGTTTTTATCGGATGGGAACGAAATGAGCGATCTTTGTAAAGGACCTTTAGTACATCATTCCTGTAAAATTTGGTTGAATTTGCTTCTGTGGTTTTAGAGGAGAAGATGAAAATGTGATATTTCCCTTAGGGTCCAATGTTAAACCTTAGTTCCGCGCAGACAGCAATATTTTTTATCGGATCGGAAGAAAATGAGCAATCTTTGAAAAGGACCTCTAGTACATCATATCGAAAGTTTGATTGCATTTGCTTCAGTAGTTTTAGAGGAGAAGATGAAAATGGGATTTTCCCATAAGGTCCAATGTTAAACTATGTTACCCGCTTGCGGCCATGTTTTTTATGAGATCGGAACCAAATGAGCAGTCTTTATCAAGGACCTTTGTACATCATTCCTGTAAAGTTTGGTTGAACTTGCTTCAGTGGTTTCAGAGCAAAGGATGAAAATGTGATATTTCCCTTAGGGTCCAATGTTAAACCTAAGTTCCGCGCTGGCGACCATGTTTTTTATATCGGATCGGAACGAAATGAGCAATCTTTGTAAATGACCTTTAGTACATCATTCCTGTAAAGTTTGGTTGAATTTGCTTAAGTGGTTTCAGAGGAGAAGATAAAAATGTGAAAAGTTAACAGACAACGGACGCCAAGTTATGGCAATAGCTCAACACTGACCCTTCGGATCAGGTGAGCTAAAAAGCTGTTTCAACAGAAGAAGCTTTTAAATACCGTATATCTGGTTATTTTGGTGTCGAATTTAGTTTGCAATTTTTGTGTAGCACAAAGTAGTTTGATTCTTTCATAATTTAGAAATATCAGTCAAGATTCAGGTTAGATTGCGACAGAACAGAAGTTCGATCATAAGGTTTGTTCACTGAAGGACAAAATATTTCATGTTCTCCAACGGAACAAATGATCCTAACGAAATAAATGTTATATAACAATTGTGTTCAAAAAGTAAGAAATATTTTACCACTGTTTAAAATAATTTTTTCCAAAGGAACCTTTGTTAGGTGAAACAAATATACGTTGACAAGATAAGTCACTGGACAGAAATATGTGACCTGTTCTTTTGAATTGGTACTTTCTTGTCAAATGTTGTTCTAGCAAGATACCAATGTTTAGAACGTACACATGTTTCTTTCCATGTTTTATTATAATTTATATTTAAATATTCAATGAAAAAAGGTCAATCAGAGATTGCAATCCCCCGCTCACCTTTTTGGACCCATACTAAACTTTGGTTTTGAAAATGTATATATAGGAATCATCAATATAAATCTAATTTAAAATTATAGATTTTTGCAGTCTTTCTATTGAAAACAATGATTCCTAATGTAAGGAATTGAAAAAGGTAAGGTTGCTTTGAAGAATTCCAAAAAATAACAGGTCTTTGAGAGCTTCTGGAAATTTACCAAAATTATAATCAGAATTGTTTTGCAATCTGACTATTGAAAATGGTCATCATAACTGTTAGGAATTGAAAAAGATGCGGTTGCTAGGTAAAATTCCAAAAAATCACAGGTCTTTGAGAGTTTCAGGAAATTTACAAAAATTAGAATCAAAGTTTTTTGCAATCTGACTATTGAAAATGATCATCATTACTGTTAGGAATTGAAAAACATATGGTTGCTAGGTAGAATTCCAAAAAATAATGGGTCTTTGAGAGAAATTTACCAAAATTAGATTCAAAGTTTTTCGTAATCTGACTATTGAAAAAGATCATCATAACTGTTAGGAATGGAAAAAGATATGGTCGCTAGGTAGAATTCCAAAAAATAACAGGTCTTTGAGAGTTTCAGGAAATTTACCAAAATTAGAATCAAAGTTTTATGCAATCAGACTATTGAAAATGATAATCATTACTGTTAGGAATTGAAAAAGGTATGGTTGCCAGGTAGAATTCCAAAAAATAATGGATCTTTGAGAGTTTCAGGAAATTAACAAAAATTAGAATCAAAGTTTTTTTGCAATCAGACTATTGAAAATGATCATCATTACTGTTAGGAATTGAAAAAGGTATGGTTGCTTGGCAGAATTCCAAAAATAACGGGTCTTTGAGAGGCTATGCCCTGAGGGTCATACGTAAAATTCCGACGCCCTCTGAGAAGTTGGTACATAATATTCTTTCTAGCCCAAATAGTCTTGGAGATTTCTTCAATTATTGGATATCGCAAAAATTCGTTTTCGTCCATTATTTGCCCCTAGGGCGTTTGACAGAAACTCCGAACCCCTAGCGCGCTAGTGCAGATCATACTCCAGTATGGTGCCAAGTTTCAAATTTCTACCTCTTATAGTTCCAGAGCTATCGGGGAGCACTACACACATACGTATGTACGACGTACATACGGACGGACTGCATTACATTTTAGCGAAAGCGGGGTATAATAAACATTTAATATGGGTCTTACTTAGAGTCTTAGTAGGCTTAGGATGGAACCCACTGAAACCCGTCTAGTGCATGGTTCACATGTTTGTAGTGCAAGTTTTATTTCATTTGGACATACTATTTTAGGAGAACTTTTAGAAGGTTTTAAATGCAGTCTTTGGAATATAGCTAGACGTATGTTCCTTGTGCCACATTAAGAAAATTTTTTAATGTTTCTAAATACTGTTTGTTTATTGAATCTAAGTGGGCAGTGAAAGACAAAATTTTACGCGCGAGACTCGCAACCGCATATTTAATGAAAAGTTAACTTGGAATAAAAGCCCTGTCCTTGATAAACTGGAGTTTTCCATGTATCGTGTACGTTTTTGTCACATGTACATTCACTCCATATCCTTTCATTTTTCCTATTGGGTACTTACACGGGTTTCACACCTCTCTGAGAGCCTGAAGCCCATAGAGTGGAGCTAGAAGCCAAGGGAGATTTGAAAGGAGCCGGAGCCATGGTAGTGGAACATGGATATAAGGTTCTGGACGGCATCCGTTGGAGAAGATACATTTTTATTAAGAGATCAGATTTATCCTCCTTTGTCTTAAGTTTTGTTAACTAATTTTTTTGTGTGCGGAATGCTCAAACAGCACGAATGGTCGTTGAAGAATTTTGATGTATCTTACAAAACAGCCTGCAAAAGGTGCAATATATCGTAATAATGAGCTGCGACTTCTAATTACAGTTAGAACATAAATGTTTTTTTTTTTTTTTTTTTTTTTTTTTTTACATTAAAACTAATAATAACTCAGTATACTGGAAAGTGGATTTGAGAGAATGATATACAACGTGCTATATCCGATGGTTGTGTCCATATTACATGAAATAGATTTATGAAAATATATATTTGTTATAATTTTATTTTGTATATTTTATTATGATTAATCATAACACTGCAATGTGTTTATTCCTTGAATGCCAACATTCTTTGATCTTCCGACCATTTACCTGTAAAATTGTCTCATGTGCATTTACTCCATATCCTTTGTTTATTTTTGTCTTTT
Source organism: Modiolus philippinarum (assembly GCA_002080025.1). Classification (NCBI taxonomy): domain Eukaryota; kingdom Metazoa; phylum Mollusca; class Bivalvia; order Mytilida; family Modiolidae; genus Modiolus; species Modiolus philippinarum. Next base: position 45,744 of record MJUU01035184.1, read on the forward strand.
ACTCTCAACCAAGAACTCTTTAATGTAGTCAGTGAATCTGTCTGATTTGATGCTCGTGTTCATATCTTTATGACAAGACAAGACAAGAAGCTTTATTCTCATAAACCAAACATTACAATGGTATAGAGAAGTATACAATACATAGTTAATACTTATACATGACAAAACGTACACACACACTCACACACACACACACATATATATATATACACTATATTTACAATAAGAAAAAGAGAGAGTGAAAAGAAAAAAAAGTACAGAAGTCCACATTTTAGCCTAGAGAGCGACTGAACCATTTATATTCCTTATGAATCTACACAATTTTTCTAGTTTAACTTTATCAGAGGTACACATTATATTTTTGAAATTAATGATATTTGGTCTTCTTGTTAAGTGTGTAGATAGGAGTCGATTTCTTTTTTCACTGAAAAAAATACATTCCATAATAAAATGAAATTCATCACCGATACAATGACTGTTACAATTTGCGCACAATCTGTTTTCTCTAACAATATTGTTCCAACGCCCAGTTTCTATCGGAAGTTTGTGATTTGAAGTTCTGAATTTGCAGAGGGTGTAAATGTCTTTATCGTCTAAAATATTCAAATATTTTTCAAATTCAAAGGACTCTTTAAATAACCTGTAATTCAAAGCTTTTGGTGAGTTTTCTAATTGAGAGTGCCATTCCTGTATGTACTGTTCGCTCAGACGGTTTTTTTATAACAGTTAAGATCCAGTCTGAATTTTGAAAAAGTTGTTGTGTCCAAAATATAAAAGTGACAATAAAAGTCCGAATCGATCAAAGGAAGAGACCAGTAAGGAAAATCCGTATAACATTCGACTGAATCAGGGGAACACAATCCGACACAGGACATTTTTGGCAAGCCGTCATAATCCCGACTTGGAACGGGCATTTTATAAATAAAATGGTTGGTTTAACCAGGTTTATTGATGCATCAACCTCCCGCTTATATGACGACTAACTAAAGCACAGATTGTGTTAAATGTTAAATGTCAAAGCCATAATATTGTCAAGGCGCACTACACTATTTCAATACGCCAATGTTTGACAGACCTATAAAAAATAGTGCCTTTTCATTTGTAGTGACTCCAGCCAATTGATACATGTTATAATCAGCAAGATCATAGAATATTTCTAGGTGAATGACGGAGAGCAAAGAACAGTTGAAAAAAACATGATTAAGTTGCATAACAAGCTAGGACGGATCGAATGAAATACGACCAAATACCGAAAATTCTCTGTTGCGACTATGTACAAAATTAACAGGACGTTTCAATTCAATTTTATTTTCTTATTTGACCATACAACATGTGGTTTAAATGTATATATTTTATCGTGTTGGTGATCTGTTAACGGAAAACAAGTTCCCGCACCTAGGAAAATTCATTTCTATATTATTGGAATTTTTGAAATCCCGGAATTTAACATATGAGTCAATGGGAGGCCGAATTAGTAGTGTGCCTCGGATCCTGTCAAAACATAGAATTTTTCTCTAATAGGTAAAATGTTTTTTGTCGTTCGATGTACAAGCCTAGTCTCATACAGGTAAAATGTAGGAATAGCCAGTCTCATCAAAAATATTTTTATATATTTGATCCACAAGTTGTCATAATTTTCACTGACAAAAAGTTGATACAAAAGTTTATATGATATATAAGGCAGTTTTGTATCTTTTCCTGACAACAGTCTTGTCCAATATGATATCATTCGTATTTTAATGTCAATTTCTAAAGGGAATATTCCTAGTTCACCATATACCATATAACTGGGCGTGGATGCTTTAAGTTTCAGTAACAATTTGCAAAATCTTAATTGAACCTTTTCTAGACATTGAATATTTTTTTTAAAGCCCCATACTTCTGAACCATATAAAAGAATTGGTTTAACCATTTTATTAAAAAGTTCTACTTGACATTCAACTGACATATTGTGTGATCTACCTCTTTTTAAAACTTCATACATTGCTTTCGTGGCCTTTTCTGTTTGCTTTTTGATGGTCTTATTAAAGTTACTAGTACGGTTTAACAATATTCCCAAGTAATTAAATTCAGTAACTACGTCTAAATCTGACCCATTCAGAGTAAATTTTAAATTTGCTGACTGTCTCCCTCTTGAAAACACCATTATTTTTGTTTTTTTGTGTATTAACTTTTTATTTCCAGTTATTACAATACTCTCCAAATTTATTCAGAATATTCTGCAAGTCATCTTTAGACTCGGCCATGAGAACAGTATCATCGGCGTACAATAAATTAAAAAGTTTTAAATAAACATTTAGTTTATTATCCATACAGTCTGTAAGTGTGTCAAGACCTTTCAGATTTTCGTTTTCAAGAAAGGTCTGTAAGTCATTATAAAATATGGCAAACAGAAAAGATGACAAATTATCTCCTTGTCTTGCTCCCATTTCACAAGGGAAATAGTCTGATTTACAATTATTATAAGTTATAAATGATTTCACATCTTCATACATGTTGAGAATTATATTATACATTTTACCATTAATGTGACTAAGAAGTAATTTGTACCATAGAGCCTGTCGCCAAACTGTGTCGAAGGCTTTTTCAAAATCGACAAATGCGCAGAACAATTTTTTCTTTTTATATTTTAGGATTTCAAAAAATGAGAACAAAGTAAAAATACTGTCAGTTGTTGAATATGACTTCCTAAATCCGAACTGGTTTTCGTCTATCAGTAGAGATCTTCAGAGAAAATGCATAATCGTTCATTAAGGATTGACGTAAATAATTTGCCCAGGCAACTTAGAATAGTGATCGGACGGTAATTTTTGGGATCTAGATGGTTGCCTTTATTTTTGTAAATAGGTTTTATATTCCCATAACGCCAATTGTCAGAAAATATACCGGTGTCTAGAATTAAATTAAAAAGTTTTTCATAAATGGGAAGAAATAGATCAGATGTAGATTTTATATATTCATTAATCACATTATCTTCTGTAGATGATTTGTTATTCTTTAATTTTTTTATACATCTGAGTATTTCCTCCTGTGATATAGGGGCATTAATATATTCGTTTATTTCATCTATATGTGAATTTTCAAGAAGTTCATCGTCAAATCTACTTCTTTTATCGTCTGTATCTTCGGGAGCTTTATTCAATTTTTTGAAAAAATCTACTAAGTCCTCCAAAGGAATATTAGGCTGTTTTCTCTCCCTCCCCCTATTCAAAAGTTTCCAGTATTCCTTTGGGTCTGAAGACTAAATTTTTTATTTTCATGCGCATTTCTCGTCGAAAAACTTTATAATTTTTATCAAGCGTTTTCCTATACCGTTTTTCAGCTGCCAATGATTCTTGTTTAAATCTTTCGGTTCGGTATTTTTTAAATTTTCTTTTGAGCTTGCGATAATTTTGCCGCTCAAATTTACATTCATTATTAAAATATGGTTTGTCTCCCTTTGGCTTTTTACATTTTGATCTGTGGTTATTCTTTTTAGTATCAAGACCAAGAGTATGTTTCGCACTATCAGTGAGAAGATTACAAATACTATGCAAGAATAAGTTTAATTGATCTTTTCCTACATTATGTATTGAAGTGTTACTAATCTCTTCACTTAATCTGTCTAAATTTTCTACGTTTATATTCTCGCGAAAAGACAATTGTTTCGTTGGGTCCCATTTATTACTTTGCAATCATTTTGACAATCATCAATAAGTTCGTATGTCTCGTAAAGTTTACCTGTCGAATTTGTAAGAGAAATATCTATTAAAATAGGGCAGTGGACATCTGAATATAAACGGCTAAAATCTAAGACTTCAAAATTTCTAACAAATTGAAGAAAACTACATGTACATATAAAATAGTCAACCACACTCGAGTTTTTGCAAGTAAACTTTCCAGATTGCCTTTTGTCAGTACCAATACGACCATTGACAATAAACATGTTATTTGCTTTACATAAGTCTAACAAATAGCTACCAGACCTATTCTTGGTTTTATCCATATTTCGCCTGTTTTTGTCTATTTCAAAAATTTCTAAAATAGCCAAATCATTCTCGACAAATTCCATAAAGTCATCTTCGTGATGATTTATATCGACCTCTATGTAATCTGGCTCTTCTGCCGTTCTACTATTAAAATCGCCAATTAAACAAATATTTTTATAATTACGTGAAAAATTACGAAGCTCATTTTCTATCTAGTCGAAAGTGTCTGGATGAAAATAAGAATAACCTTCTGACGGTATATAAACATTACCAAAAACCACATCAGTATCAGTATTAAACAGCTTTGAGGAAACTTTAAACCATAACACATAATTTGAATCAGTGTTTAACACTTCAATATATATTTCTAACCCACATTTGTATCCCAGCAAAATAGCACCAGACTTTCTATTAATTTTTTTTCCTGTTTTTCAAATTGAAAATAAAACCTGGAATTTCAAAAATATCTAAGTCGTCAGTTTTTGTTTCTTGCAAGCAAATTATATCTTGGTTTGACGCGTTTTTACGCCACAGCAGTTTAAACTTAAAATATTAAAATTACAAGTCTTATCTACAGTATGATTATATCTACTGTTACATACACTACTTGAGCGATTACTGTCATCAATACCTAAACTGTACCACTGTGATCATCATACATGTATTCACTTCCTAAGATCAATGTATTATCAAAAACATAGTAATCATATGAACAAAATGAATTAACATAATGATCATGTGACAAATCTTTTTAAAGTTGAAATCATTTTCAAATTAAAAAAAATGTTGTTAAAATAAAATTGAGAATACTTTTTCATAGATTTTATAGCAAAGAAATCGATAATTTTTTATATTTGTGTACATATTTATATTTATTTTCACAACTTGATTAAAATATTTTATTTATTTGTCCCTATTAAAATCTTATAAGTTAAAGTGATATTTTCACCTATTTTTACCTATTAATTAATGTTTCAATTAATGTCTTAATTCTTATAAAAACACCATATATTGTAGAAACATCCATTGAAATTATTTTATTGGCATTCAAGGAATATGTAAATTAAATATAAAATTCTGGCATTCGAGGAAGACACACCGCAATGATCATATTTTGGTGGAAAAAATGTATTTTCAAACAATTGCAAAAGCATAGGTATGAAAAGTAAAGGTCAGATATATGACTAACGTATGTATAAATATCAAGATTGGGTCCGCCATCTATATTTCCAAGACAAAAAAAACTAAAAACTATATACCTATGTAGTTATAAAACTTATAAATATCAGAATTGGGATTTTGTTTTAGTAAAATCTAGTTATAAATAATAATAATAAAATTTATATAGCACCCTATGGCACGCCAAAGCCACAAAAATGAGATTAAATAGCATTATCTCAGGTAATGCTATCTTACCTTAATTTTTGTGGTTTTGGCGTAGATAATGCATCATTACCTCGTGATAATCAAATATAGTAAAATTTTCAACATTGGTCTCTATGAATTACAGAGATAATACATTCTTATCTACTATCTTACTGCACAGTTAATAGTAACTTCGGTATTTTGTTAATTAACAAGTGACGAACTTACTTATCATGTAACCATGGTAACAGGTAATGAAATAATCCAAGATTTTCATTTCCGGGAATTAGCATATCATTTCCGGGAAAAATGTTTTCATTTGCGGGAATATTTATATATCATTTGCGGGATTTTTATAATATAAATTTTCCACTTATATATATCATTTCCGGAAATTCAAAAAAGACAAGGATACCTTTGCAAGGTACAAAATTCAAAACTACCCCAATCCATTTTCATATAACATTGAAGTCCTGTTCATGATGGGAAACTGAAAGAAGGTTTTAAGCAGAATACATTGTAACATGAAGTGCATCCTATAATACGTTGTAAATTTAGCATGGTTAAAAAGGGAATTTGTGATATTCAAAAGTCTAAAAATGCATAAATACCTGGTCCAGATTCTCTTATTGGTTGTGTTCACCACAGGAGATTGAAGGAGGACTATGAGCAGAATGCATCGTAAAATGTTTTGCATGCTCTTAATAACTGTTTAAAAACGAAAAACGGCGATATATTTTCATAATTACAAACATGTATGTTTGTTCACCTAGTCACTAATATTCCTTTAAGTTGTGTACATTTAGTTTTATAGATATTTTACGAAAGGATATGAAGTAAATGAACATGAGACCATAACACATGTGTTGAATCCAACTGCAATAATTTAAATGAGCTGTATGGCCATTTCGGAAATTAATTCCTCATCAGCAGCACTAGAACCCAAACACAGGAAATCCATATTCAAAAAATGCTTAAAATGTATAAAACCAAACGAAATCCGAATAATCAGTAAAATCAAATATAGCAAAGGCAAAACTACGATGGAGGGAGTTAGACACATTTGTAGGGCACTTGAATCACATCTTTAACGTGTACGCAAAAAATCTCGGAAACGATGTGCAGTACATTTTTACCGGAAAAGAAATATAGAAATTCCCGGAAATGAAAATATTGAAATTTATATAATTCCCGGAAATGAAATAGTGCAGTGATTGGGTTTTAAAAAGACGCGTATTTTAGGAGTTTGATGGACCAGCATACCTCATGGCTAGAAACGATATTTGTCGAAAGACAATAGTCTAAAGTGTATTTTTACCCTTTCGTAAAAAAAATCCTACGGTGCAGTTTTCTGGAAATTGACTGAAAACGAGATATTTTGATTTTTGCCAAATTTTGATGGAATATTAACAAAGTCTGCTCACTGAGATACGGTTTAATGATTGTTAATAAATATATTGGAAAACGAAACATGTCTATGTTAGCTATGATATCACAAAAGACAAACATATATTGAAAACCTAGAAGTTGGGGAAATTTTGTGTTTTTAAGGGGATTATGAGTTTACCTGCTGTCAAATGTTGAGCAATAAGTTTTTCAGGAAATTTTTATTGATTTTTGTATCAATTCAATAGATTTATCAATTATCCAAACGTTTTCATTGGTCAAATATAAATCTATCGCATTTTTCCCTTTTTTAGGTACTCAATAAAAACCCACTGAAAGACCAAATGTAAGCAATCTTGATATTTCGCGGGTAAACATTTTCTGTGCTCTGCTAAATATCGATGAATAGTTTATTATAAGAAAAATTAACCACTAGGTAGTGCAAAAACCAGAATAATGAATAGAAACTGCCACTTCCGGTCACGTGATAGATGATTCAATATGGTTACCACAAAATACAAATGTTTTGCGTAAGTTTAGTAATTGGGGAAAGAAAAATTTGTAATGAATGAACACATTTTTGCAGTTATCATTCTGATGACCGAAAAACTAACACTAAAACTGTAACAAACTGTACAAGAAATAGAACAAAAACATGTTCAGTACAAAATAAAACACCAATTGATGTTCATATCAACTGATAAAACTGAAATTGCGTTCTTCCGGATGTTTTCTGTTTCAGACGGCCCATAGAAGACCGGGTCACGTGAAGCTGTCTTACACGGGTAATTGTCCAATCCAACATTGCGATTTGTTCGACGTCACGATTGTTACAACAATAATTATAAACTCCATGGATGATTTGACGTCATAATTGAGAACACCACCAGAAATGACAAAATTTACTTTCTTTCGGGTTGGTTGTTGTATTTTACGGAAGAAATCGGTTCTAATATTCGACAAAAATTAAAGATCGGGATATCTTCAACTCGTGTAAGAAAATCTACGTCTTTTACCCTCGATTCACTCGGGAAAACTTCAAAAGACGTCCAATTTCTCACACTCTTGGAGTATATCCCTTATCTTTGATATGGTCTCGTATAAAAACCTATCATTCTTCTTCGTTTTTCGTCTTCCTTTTACTTTTTGTTTCCGTGTTTTCGTTTGCGAGTACACTTGTATATTAATTTTACCCAAACCGCATGTACCGTGGGCCAAACACGACACTGTGGTTTCTAGGTAAGAAGATTCCTACTGTCGGGTTCCTGAAGAATGGAAGAAGCTTTTCTTTAATTTCATTTTTCCATGTATTTTATTTTCTTACACAAACTTATCCGTGATTTCATTCATTTATAGGGTATACGTTTTCTTGTATTTGCCATTCTCTATAGTTCCTTGGACATGATGAATTCTACACAATTTTTAGTGTCAAATTCTTTACTTTTTTGTCATAAAATATTAGCTTTCAATGACATATTCAGTCTCAAGAAAGTTGTGAATCTCTTGCCATGGATACTACAAATCCGAATGATGTATTCGTTGACACAATTTTTATTTTGTTACTTACAAAAGTGTGCATGCTACAAAGGGTTAAAGCATGCATAATTTCAGCAAAATAAAATGGCGATAGGGAAAGAGTGAAATAATAGAAAAAAACAAAAAAAGTTCTTTGGCAAATATATTATTGTAGTAGTCTAATTAATTGATAAATATTAAAATTGAAAATAATTTGCAAATTAATGAATAGTTTTTTTGTTTTTGTTTTTTCATTGTGTCTTAAGTAGCAAATCGTCTCTTTTATGCATATACCGCTTCAGTTGGTATAAAGGTATGAATGATTTTGTTCTTACAATTTTAATAACTTATAACTAGCATAGGTTATTGTTTAGTTTGTCGCGAAATAAACCGGTCTAACTCACGATTAATTTTGAAATGTCTGTACTAAGTGGGGACCACTGCGGTTGACAATTTTTTCCCTTTGGTTTTGTTCCTTACATTTCGGCTCTTGACAATAATTTGTTCGGTAAATTTGTTAGTACCATTGGCGGATACAAGGGGCCCCTCTTTTTTGACAATCATGTATTTTTTAATAAATTTCTTGATGTTTTATTAAGAAATATTCCAAAAATTTTGCGCCTCGCTCCGATCTGCGAAATTTCTTTTCACTTCTAAATTGGGACCCCTTTTTTCAAGTTCCCTGGATCCGCGCCTGTATTAACCTCATTTTTCATAGGAATTTGTACTAAATATATTATAGTCAGCTCGTTGTCTTAAAATAAAATAAGAAATAAAGAGTATTTGCCAGTTTCGTTGAACTTTGAGACGAAGAGGCTAAAGCAACTATATAAAGGCCCTATACAGACGGACTGACGGACAGACACATACACAGACAGAAACAAAGAGATGAATATTGAGTATATGAGTGTCAGTCCTGCAGGTACAGTCCACTGAAAATTGTTTCAAAAAAGTTGTCTGATTTTACTGTCGTCAAAACTTCGTGTTCGCTATTTGTAATAATTTTTTCATATGGGGGGGGGTCATAATCAAGCAGTCACAAAAAAGTCTTTTTAAAGAATGAATTTCCCTGAAACTATCTAAAAATATCACTTAATGTTACATTTTAATATTAAAAGTGCGTTTAAGATATTTATTTTTTTTTGTCGGGTATTCGGGAAAATCAACATCCCGAAACTTTTTTCCAGAATCATAGAGGGAGTGAAAAGTAACAGCCGTTTTTCCAATATTAGTCTGATGGCGCTATTATTTTCTTGGGTATGCTTCCTATGTCAACTATGCAAAAATATTTTAAAATGTGGCTGCTGTTCCTGTTTTTGCAAAAGTATGGCTTGTTCTGCTGATTTTCAGTCTTGACCTTTAACCTCAATTTTCTAAATTCTGCACCACTTCTGTCTTTTACGACAGGACAAAATAAACTCACCATTACTTCTTATACACTATATATAAAAATCAGCCATGAGGTATGCTGGTCCATTAAAGTTGAAATTTTTGGCTTGTAGTCACTGTACTAAAAGTCGTCCGAAATAATGTATAATACTTATACTATAACTAATCCGAGATTCTGATTATCGCAAAATATTCAACGAATGATCGAATAACGCAGTAATTCACGAATGCGCGTAGCATTAATACATAGTATACCCATATTCAAGTCTATTGGCTATTTGTCATAGGCGCATTTGATTGCTGACAAATCATAAAATACAAATCTTCTTTTTAACCCCATAAAGATATGTCTCAAATTAAATATGGGGGTAGTTTTTTTTTTCTTTTTTTCGTGTTTGTTTTGTTATATTTTGTTCGCTTGCTTTGCTCTTTTCTTTGTGTGTGCGTGTATGTGTGTGTTTGTTTGTTTGTTTGTTTATTTGCTTTTTTTGTTTTGTGTAATTTATGTTTATTTTTGTTTTTACACCCTTTATTTCAATATTTTTCCGTCAGTTTACTTCTTCAGTTTGCATTTTTACAACTTTTAGCAAATATCTTTCCTGATATGGTGTAACTATTTTTAATCCTTAAATTTGATTTGGATTGACACAATATTTAGTCTTTTCATCAAAACAATATTATATTGCATTTTTTAAAGGATAATTGCTTGTCGAAAGATTATCTCGTTCGATAACATCTTGTGCGTAGGAGATACTAATATATTTTAATTTATCATTATATTTCATATCTTCATTTGGTGAACATGATATATCTTTTCATGCTTAATCATTTTGCCTTTGTGCAAATTTAAGCCCGGAAATCAAATTCTATCCGTACACAACCGTACACGACTCTAGATTTTGAAATTGTTGGATCTTTTAATTTCAAACGTACTTTGCGTCATAACGCAAACTTTGCGTTATAACGCAAACATTTGCGAAATAACGTAGTCCTTTGTGTTATAACGCAAAACGCAAAATATTAAAAAAAGTTTGTGTGGCGCTAATACGCTTCCGTAGCATAATAGATGGCAAATTGAAATATTTTATGTTAGAAAAATTGACTATCAACTCCGAATTTCTATTGTTAAAGAAAATTCGTATTGACAGATAATGTAAAATATAACATAATTTATCGACATTATCACCTTGTAGTTTCTTTCAGTCCTTGAAAATATGGTCATGTCTTTGTTTTATGTAATTTTAAATTCCGTATTCAGATAAAATTCGAAAGTCTCTGTACAACAGGAAAATAAAAGAAAAATAATTACTTTTTAATTTTTTAGTTGAATCAATCTATATCATTTTTGTTAATCTCAGTTAACAATTACTCAATTCTGCAAGGGTGTCCCACTTACATGTATATATTTCATAGAATATCATTCATGTAACGATCACGGGTGATGAGATGAGATATTGTGATATTGTAATGTTTATAGATAGACATAACTTCATCCCCATAAACAAATTTTATAAAGACACAGAAAAATACAGAATAATATATACTCACATAAATACAAAATTCGTTATTAATGGCAAATGTATAAATTTAAACAAAAGCAAGAAAATTCCAAAATTCTGTAGGATCATAATTACATGTATATAGTTTTTCAGAATAGATTATTTGATCTAAAAAAGATTGAATTTGATAAGTTATTGAAATTTATCTTCTCACACCTGATTGGATGCAACATTAATTGGATATTCAGATAATACAGTTTGCCCATAGTTATTACGTCTGATTGGTTGATATTAGAAAACAGATAATACATTTACTAGCAGGCCAAAACCACAAAAATAAAGATAAAACTGTATTAACAGGTAATGCTATAATATCTGCAGATAAACCATCATACCACATCATTTCATAGAGACCTATGTATAAAATTATCAGGAGGTACATTATAATGAGGACACCTGATAATATGTGTCTGATAATGTGCACCAAAAGCACAAAAGTTCAGATAAAATAACATTACCTGAGATAATGCTATATTATCTCATTTTTTGTGGTTTGGCGTGCCATAGCACCCTATATGAAAATACATACTCTACGGCGCTTGACAATGCAAAAAATGTATAACATACCACATAAAAATATTACGGAATTGAAGATTTGACATACAAACATGATCGATAAACAAGCGAAAAATAAGCCAATTAAACCAGTGTTTGACATTATGGAAATTACCCATTTACAAGTAAAATCAACGCATAAAGAATTAAAATACAAATACAGTTTGAAAATGCTTCTGATAAAATATAATTAACACAGGAAGGGCGGACAGGGTTAAGGGAGACCGGGATGAAGGGTGCAGGAGAAAGGAGAAAGGGGCGGGAGAAACGATAGAGGGGGTGGTAGAAAGGAGACAGGGACGGGAGAAAGGAAGAGTGCGAAAAAAGGAGAAGGGAGAAAAGAAAATGAAAGGCAGACCGGGAGAAAGGAGAGAGAGAGTACGGGAGGAAGGAGCAAAGGGGGAGGGAGAAAGGAAAAAGACACCGGGTGTCCCCCTGTCCACCCCTCATACAGTGCAGGAACAATGCCGACAATTGATACTAGGGAAGGCAATCTTTAATGAACGGAAAACAATTAAACTGGTTAACGTAGAATGAATTACTAAAATTATTTTTAAATGTAAAGTGAAAATATACTAAGAATACGCCATTCAGGTTTGATTTTCGGTGTCCATGTTAAACAATGCTTACATGTATCTTTTTATTACCAGCTATATCCTAAGCGCGTAGGATACCAGCCCTTGCATGAATTTGAATGCCTTTGCTATGCTTGGAAAACTTTCTTGTATGGGTTTATATAAAAGTTACAATACCTAATTAAAAATACGCAAGCACGACAGGAACTAAATCCATTAAAGTAGGGGGTAATTTGAAAGATAGATTTCAAATTTGGAAAAAAAAAAGAAATAAAACCAATAACTTTCAAACTTAACTAAAAATTTATGTGTATTCAAAGAATTAAGTTATGTTTATGCAATAAGATTTGAAAGAAATTGATATTGCTCTCGAGTAACATCTTCGCTAGCCAAGGGATCGTAACCTTTCGAGAGACGATACCGAAGCTTGGCACTGGGATCAGTATAAGAACAGCTAAGTTAGTACGAAGTTATCACGTCCATTTCTACCTCAAAGCCGTAATATATCAGTTTCCAGTGGCGCTTCCATAATATTTGAAAATCAAGAACAGTCAATAAAGGACATTCACCAACGGGAAAGGTCCAGAGATTTGTCGACGTTAAAATCATGTCGCCGCTATTTTGTATTCAGGAATTGCAGAAAGAAAATTATTTTGAAGAAGGAAGACAAAAACCGATTTAACCCTACGCCTGGATTTTGCTAGTACCGGTACCAAGTCCGGCTGTCCCAAGTTCCTATCGTTGAAGCTTGTCTTTTGTCTTCTTTATGTTTTCAATGTTTTTTTTTTCTGACAGATTGTAGCAAGTGATTGTAATCTTCGGCCATTGTAGATGTTTCCTGTTATTCCCCTTTTTCATTGTACTTGTTTTGAGAAAGAGGCTATGTTTCTGGTATCATAACTCAGGAATAACCTCCAAGGATTTTGTTAAGATTGGTGAAAAAATCTAAAGCATTTTCTAACTATAGTTTGTGTTTAAAAATGCCATATATGCCGGAAACGACATAAAAAATATACTCGGAAAGTAAATGATTATTTCTTTGACTCTTTACAGATCACATGAAGCGGTAATAGTTGGTGCTATTGATATATGATATGATAGATGATATGGCCAAAACGAGAACACAGAATACAATGACGTTAGACACAGAAAACAATGACGTTAGACAGATACAAAGCACAGAAATAGAAATCACAGCATTCAATACAAAGGCACTCACAGTGTGAACTCCAGTGAACTGATGCATCACATAATTACGAGATAATTACTTCATATATATATTTCATTTCATTTCATAGAGTGGAGTAGAGTAGACATTTAATATGGATTTTTGGATTTTTTCCCTCATGGCTGCTCCAGCGAGATCCATCAATCACGGGGCCCAATGGGCAGGGACAGGAAATTTACCAGCCAATCTCCAGTCTTGTACACCCTTCCGAGGAAGTAATATTTCGGCAGCGGTTTTCCAATTTTTAGATTCGAGTTGCACTGACAAGATATAAATTCATCGAAATGGGGCCTTATATGCAACAGTGAAATTTAAATGAAGTGTTGCGTGTCAATCAAATTGTAATGGTCAAATTCCTCAGTGGAAATATGTTCTCGATATCCTAAAACTCTAACTCGGTTGGTCTTTGATTTCAGACGCATATATATATATATATATATATATATATTATATATATATATCGGTCTATGGTAGGAACCTGGTAGGATTGGCTGGTAGGAACTTAATTTATAGACAGCCTATATTATATACACCTATACATCATGTACTGCGTTACAACCCTAGATTAAACCTACGAGGAGGTATCACCCGGTTACCGAAAGCTATATTTTTATATAGCCTAGGTAGCCGCGTGGTCTAGGGCGCTGGACGTAGTGCAGGTGGTGTTGCCATAGATGTCACAACAGCGATGGTTCGAATCCCGGAGAGGGAACTACCAATGTGCAGATCTAACAATGTTGGGCTGATTTTCAGACGTATATATATATATATATTGAGATATATTTTGATAATTATTAGATGTTATCTCATAATTATTTGATATTTTTTCATATGTTCGAGATGTCATTTAAAAATTATGAGATAATAAAAGTCATAATTTTGCGACAATTATCTCGTAATTATCATTTGTTATTAAATATTTAAGAGATAACATTTTAAAATAACACAATATATTATCGTATAACTGTAAGGTAGAAGTCATAATTATGAGATACACATGTAATTATCTAAAACTTCTGAGACTAAAAGTCATAAGTTTTGGGATTTTATGTCATAATTACAATAATTTGTGTTATGAGGGGCTGAATCTGTACTTTTGGGATGCCGTTATTGGAAGATTTGTCAGTTCGGGATTTCTGAAGCCAAGGATTTCGGGAAATAAATCAATCGAGGAATGGGCCATTACATCAATCTAAAAGTTCTTTTTAAATAATCGGGATTTCGGGCTCCCTTTCAATTATCAGTTCCCTTCGAATTATATAAATGAGTCTTACATAAATATTCAAGGTTTTTAATGTTATGTATTTTATGCTTATAGACTGTTTCAAGAATTTCGCAACAAAAAATGCTGTTTGAATAATTTATAAATCTTAAATTTGGGTTTTCAAATTAAAAATTTTACTACGGTATCCGTACATTTGTCTTGCTTGTATAATTACTTTATGACACGTTAGATAATAGCCAAACTATATAGAAACCGAAAGCTCATCTGTTTGTGTTTTATTACAATCTCGCAGTACACGATCACACATATACAACTGTAACATGTATGTTATCTGTATACAAGTCATTCATAGAAAGTGATTTACAAAGCTTGTCCAACAAAACATTAATTAATTAATTTGGAATACCTCACACAGGATGCATGTACCTAATTATTCTTCATACCTGATCATGCTGAATGCAGAACGCACACACAAAAACTCCTAACAATACTTACCCCGTGTGAAAAACAGTACATTGTACTTACCAGTTAGATCCCCCTCAGAAAAAATACAAATATCGAAAAATCTCCGACTGAAATATCGAAACTAGTGCATATATTTTCATCTAATAGAGAGTCACAAATGCACCCAAGCTTTGTAACAAAAATCCAGATCATCCTCTTTCCTATACTCATTAAAATTAAAGGAAAAAATAAGAAACAAACAGGATTCGGCCGCCCCCATCTTCTATTTTACAAAATGTATTTACTAAATGTTCATTATATATCAATTGTTTATGGGGTTTCTTTCTGATCTCGCTGAAATTTTCAAGCTGGAGTATGTCAACGGATTTCACGTTTTCGAGCTATAAGGTGCCAAAAAGGCCACAAATGCAATTTTTCAAAATTTTCAAAATTTTTAAAAGCTATATTTTCATCGAACATTGATGGAATTTGTTTGGTCCTCTTTTTGTAATTTTGCGGAAGTATTCATATGCACCGATTTCCAAGCCAAAAAAGGAGTGAAAGAGGCCAAATGGCAATTTTTCAAGATAGTAAAATTCTTTTATCTGATTTAGATGGGATTTTTTTTCTTTGGGTCACCCCTTTTGTAAGCTTACGGTTATATGTCAACTTATTTCGCGCAGCTCTCACTGTTGACGACTTATCAGGGGTTATACACGCCAAATTGCAATTTTTCATAATATGTTCATTTTTCATTGGATTATGATGGTAATTTTTTCTTTGGATACCTCTTGTCGTTAGCTTTCGGAAGTATTCAACGGATTTGGCTTAAATCTTTAAGGGGTCAAATGGACAAAAACTGCATTTTTTCAAAATATATTATTTTTTTTATCTTATTTTAATGTAATTTGTTTCTTCAGATTAATCTTAACGAAAGGCTTAAGTACTATGTTACGATATGTTGACCAATTTTTCATTTAACTTATCATTTCCAAGTTCTAGGGGCCAAATAGGGCAAAATGCAATTGGGCAGATAACCTGAAATTTTTATTTTTATTTTATGACAATAGGATTTTTTTTTCCTCTTTATGTATGTTTTCTGATGTTAGTCAACAAATTTTGCATAGCTTTTTCCATTTCCGAGTGTCAAAGGATCAAAAGGACTAATGTCTATTTCCCCTTGCTTTCGTCCAGCTAATCAATGTGCTCTTTACTGTGTCCACTCTCTGAATTACACTTGTTCAAATTTCATTGGGTCGTTTCATGCTGCGCTTGGCGTAGCCCTTTATAACTTTTTGTAATGGGCATTTAAGTTTGGGGCTATGTGTATCTTAAAGTAAGATAACTGTCCGAGATTTCTATAAGACTTGATCTACCTTAATTGTCGGCTAGTATAATTGCACTGAAATGGACCGAAATGTAACGAACGAAACAGTATAAACTGACAGAAAATGGTCGAAATAAGACCAGAATAAAGCAGATTTAGACTTATAATTGACCGAAAGCCATAAATTATGGATAGAAAATGGAAGGCAAGAGAATTATTGGTTCGGAATGAAGAAACGATCAAGTCAATAACATCACATCGAGATTATCAATTTCCACCCTTTTTCCTGTAGAACGGTATTTGTATTGATTATGTACATTTGTATAAAGTGTTTTATGGTATGGACTGGTTGCTCAGCTATATAAATGAAAAAGTCACCAACTTTTGTATCCTGAAATAAAGTTTATGGACTGCATGATATGTTATAGACCTACACCCTAAGAGACTAGATTTTATTGAAAAAAAATGCTATATCTATATTTAAGAAACTTTTATTTAAAAAAATGGATTATCTCCCTCTCGAATAGCTCTGTCCTTAGCTGATTTTGGCTTTTCTATTTACATTTTCTTCTCTATCAGGTTTTTATGGTGGTTTTACACATATTTCAGGTTATGGATTTCTAAAGTGATCTGCACTTAAGAGACGGAAGTTATCAAAATGGCCATATACAGAAACTAAAGTAACAGGAACTTCGGTATTTTGTTATTCAAAACTTAATTAAGATTTCGCCTAGTTATTGTTTATATCTAAAATTATTCTCAAAGACCAGTATTTGTACACCTTTTTTAGTGTCAATGCTCCACTCAGTTATTGCATTAGCTATCACCCCTATTAAGCCGAATTCTCGACGAACAGAGTTCGCGTAAAATTGGTTTAGTCCGGTTGGATAATGTTTAGCCCGGTCATGAAAAATGTAAACAAAAGTCTTATTTTAAGTAACATAAGATAACCTTTTTCCCAGTTCAGGTTAATATTTAGGTGCGGTTTTTTGGTATTTGAACATTACGTTTACCTACATATAAACATTACCCAGTTTATAGGGTGGCTATTTGACAATGAGAAATATTCCTACAACAACAGCGAATACTTCTAGCCATTATCTCGTACAAGAATTTAATAGTAGGACTAGTGTCACTAGCGAAACAAAAAACAACTATTAGCTACTCGTTATTTTCTTGTTAACTTGAGATATATACTAAACTGGAACAGCCGAACTTAGTTTTACATAGGACCCTATGGGAAATTCATTAAAAATCTTCTCCTCTGAAACTACTTGCTCAATTTGGACCAAATTTTAATGGAATAAAGCTGGACAGTACCTTGCAGCTATTTTACGCTTTGAATTTATTGTTGCTCTAGTAGTAGCCGAACATATTCTGAGTGCAACAGTTGCTTTAACTTCTTTTCTTCAAAGTCGGAACTGTGATTTGTTAGAAGCAATCAATGAGAGTAAGATTGTTATCAAGCAGCTCCGGGACGAACGAAGTGATCCAGCTGTTTGGCAAGCTTTGTATGAGAAAGCTGTTGAAATTGAGGACAATTTCGAAATTCTTCCCTCTACACCGCGTCGTGTTGGTCGACAAATCCATCGAGATAATTACCCTCTGGCAGATCCGCAAGAATATTGGAAGGTGTCACTCTATTATGTGTTTTTAGACCACCTTCTTCAAGAGATCGAGACGAGACTTTTACAGTCGGAGGATCGCTTTGTTGCGGAATACCTGATTCCAAATAAACTTAACAAACTGACAAGTCAAGTGAAAAGTCCAACACTATATTTATGGCATATAGTGCTGACATAGGAAGCCGTGATCAGTATGATGAAGAGCTTTCTCGTTGGAAAACTAGGTGGGATATGGCTGATATTAAACCAATCAACCTTCAGGATACTCTTGTTCATACAAACAGGGATTTGTATCCTAATATCACAACAATACTGATAATTCTGTTGACCATGCCTGTATCAAAAGCAACCGCAGAAAGATCGTTTAGTACTATGAAACGAATAAAAGTACAATGACCACTGAACGTCTCTCAGCACTTGCTACTTTACATATTTATCGAGAAGTTAAAATTGACAGACAAGCAGTAATTAGCAAGTTTGCCAACTAGAAATCAAGAAAACTTGACTTTGAATGAACGTATACAGCATAATATTTTTAGACACAACTAAATACGATATCTTCCTTGTTTTATGTCAAAGGATATCTTCTGGAATTTGGTATAACAAAGAGATATCTGAAGAGATTGATCTATATTTCCTTAAAACTGTTTAATTTTATTTCTTTGAAATGATTGACAAACTTCTTCAATAATCGGAAAACAAAGTATTTTGCCTTTGTTGGGATGTTATGTACATATGATGTTTATAAACGAAAGATGATTTTTTATTACTTAGTTTTTAGATCACCTGGCTAGAGCCAGGGTGAGCTTTTGCCATCACTTTTCGTTCGTCGTCCGTCCGGCGTAAACTTTTCATTCAAAGATCTTCTCTGAAACTACTGGGCCAATTGAAACCAAACTTGGCCACAATAGTCCTTAGATGATCCCCTGCAAAAAAGTTGTTTTTTTTTTTTCAGATTTTGGCTATATCCAAGATGGCCGCCAGCGGGGATCATAGTTTTAACATTGCAACCTATGGGGATCTTCTCTGAAACTTTTCAGCCAATTGGAACCAAACTTGGCCACAACAGTCTTTAGGTTGCCGCCCAGGAAAAGAGTTGTTTTTCAGGTCTTTGCTTTATGCAAGAGGGCTGCCAGCAGGGAACAGATTTAACATTTGACCCTTTGGGAAAACATTAAAAGATCTTCTCCTGCAATTACTTGGCCAATAATGAAAACATACTTGGTCACAACAGACCATAGTTGTTCCCGTTTGAAAAATTTGCCAGGCTTGTCTGCATCGCATTTAAGATGGCCGCAGTGGGGAACACAGTTTGACCTTGAGACCTAACGGAAGCCTGTTGGAAAGCGCTTAAAGATGTTCTACTCTGAGAATATTTAGTTAATTGGAACCAAAATTAGACTCAATGGTACCCTTCAAGAAAGGTGACAGCAGAACTGCACCCCATCCAAAATAGCTGCCAGTCTGGAATATAGTTTAACTTAAGATAATATAACATCAATGTCTATTAACAAATTTGAAAATAATGCCCTTAAAACATTGGGTTGGGATTGTTTTAACTGCATATGTCAACGGTGGCAGGCTCTTGAGAGCCTCTTGTTAATATTCTTTTCCATTCTTGAAAAAATTACTGATAAAATGCATAAAGCATTATAACAAAACACCATTTTCAGAAGCCTTGAAACCGTTTTCGTCCGGGGGGCTTCGCCCCCCAGGACCCCCTGCCGAAATGTAAAGCATCCACTTCATTTTATGGCTGGCTACGCCACTGCCTCCAATACAGATAAAGTAGTGATGTTTACAACCACAGACAGTAATCTTTGTATGAAGGGCATACTATATTTTCAATTCACATATAGTGTGTTAAAATGGAAATAACTGCTACCAATCCATTTTCTTTTGAAGTATTCATTGTCCCTGTTTTACAGCAAATACGAAGTGTGCGACTTTGTATGGTTATGCATGTACATTAACATCACGAAGAGGAATTATCAACGTTACTTGTGTATGTATCATTTACAGCAAAAAAAAAAAGAAAAACAAGTTAACTTTACTTCTTTATTTAGTTATTTATTTTATTTTTTTTTTCTTTATCATATCATGATGGTGTATTGTTTATATCCAGCATATAAAGCTACGCATCATATTCAGTCTTTTGTGTGTAAAATGAAGGCCTTTGTCAAGATATCTGATTACAGAAGGATATTTAAAAGTCTCGTTTTTGGAGACGTTCCAGTAAATACTTTCCAGGAAAAAGCGTTTATTTGAAATATTTTTCTTCGTTGTTTACGAATCTTATAACTAACTAAACCATGTTGCCCAGATTGAACCAAAACATGTAAGGTATTGTTATACAAGTCCTTGCTTAACTAAGGTATCCGTTCACGAGATCATATGTATTCACAAAAGGATATTTCCAAGTCACGTTTTGTATACGTTCCAAAAACAATTTCATGTTTTGCATTCCTAATTTATCCCTTCACAAGACTTATCTCTCTTGGATGTGGACAAACAAATGTATCCAGAACTTTAAAGTAGGTGTTTAATAATTCTCACAGATAAATGAATTAATTTTAAACTGGTTTTGTAAGGATAAATGAATCCCAGAAATCAATTGGTATAAAATATTTCTTTCATACTGTCATAAATTGTACTTAAAAATCAAAGATTGAAGGTCTTGAGAGTTTCCAATATAGAGAAAAGAAAACAATGAAAAATCAATTAAAAATTTGTGACACGTAAAAAATTAACAAGACACGTGAAATATCATGCATAACACATAGAGACTTTGATATAAAAATTTATGGTCAATTAAATATAATGCAGATTTTCCAGATATTTTTACAACACAGTTTGTTGATCAGTTTCCAAACACAGTATGTGATAAAATCTAGGAATGTTGTTACATTAGCATTACCTCTTAAGCTTGTGCTACAGAGTACAGCTTTGAGAAGGTTGACAATAAAGTGTGTATAAAGCAAGTAGAAAGATAATTTGGAGTCCTCAGTTTATTCAAGCGCATTAAACAATTAAAACAGAATCTAAAATCTAAAATATGACACAATGTACAAAAAACACATGGCAAAATAAAAGAGTGGAAACAATAAAAAGGTCGACCAATATATTTTGACAAATATGTCGTCTACAAGGGCGTCGTGAAGAATTCTTTATTGTTTCCATTCTTTTATTTTGCCATGTGTTTTTTGTACTTCAGGTCATATTTTAGATTTTAAATTCATCCCTTTTTACAGCTCACATGCTCATGTATCTCGTTATTTGTTATTGGCCTTGAGAGCTGTTTCGCAACACATATTTTGATTTAAAATGTGTTAAGCTATCCATAATCCCGTAATTAAGAACATAGGTAATCAACGATTACAAAGTTCGCCTCGTTATGGCAAATGGACACAGAAACCCAATTTGGCCAAAGCGCTGATTTACCATCCCTAATGCATATATACAAAGGCTAGATGATCTTACCATGTACAGTAACTGAATTCGAACATAAACTTGAATGTAAGTCAATCATGCAGAAAATGTAGGTCAAAGTGACCTAATTTTGCTTGCATGCTGACCAGATGCATGCACATGCAAGGTTAGATGATCCTATCATGTACAGTTACTGATATATCAACGTAAACTTGAATGAAAGTCACTCATGCGGAAAATATAGGTCAAAGTGACATTATTTTGCCTGGATGCTGACCTACCGTCAAAGATGCATGCACATGCAAGGTTAGATGATCGTACCATGTACAGTTACTTAGATCTGAACTCGGACCTAAACTGGAATGTAAGTCGATCATGCGGAAAATATAGGTCATAGTGAACTTATTTTGCCTGGATGCTGACCTATCGCCAAAGATGCATGCACATGCAAGGTTAGATGATCCTACCATGTAGAGTGACTGAGATCTGAACTCTGACGTAAACTTGAATGCAAGTCACTCAAGCGGAAAATATAGGTCAAAGTGACCTAATTTTCAGAAATGCTGACCTACCCCCAAAGATGCATGCACATGCAAGGATAGATGATCGTACCATGTACAGTGACTGAGATCTGAACTCGGACGTAAACTTGACGTAAGTCACTCAAGCGGAAAATATAGGTCAAAGTGACCTAATTTTGCCTGGATGCTGAAGTACCGTCAAAGATGATTGCACATGCAAGGATAGTTGATCGTACCATGTACAGTGACTGAGATCTGAACTCGGACGTAAACTTGAATGAAAGTCACTCAAGCGGAAAATATAGGTCAAAGTGACCTAATTTTGCATGGATGCTGACCTACCGTCAAAGATGAATGCACATGCAAGGATAGATGATCGTACCATGAACAGTGCCTGAGATCTGAACTTGGACGTAAACTTGAATGTAAGTCACTCAAGCGGAAAATATAGGTCAAAGTGACCTAATTTTGCCTGGATGCTGACCTACCATCAGAGATGCATGCATATGCACAGTTAGATTATCGTACTATGTATAGTAGCTGAGATATGAACTGAAATGTAAATTTGAATGAAATCCACCCAAGCGGAAAATATAGGTCAAATAGACCTAATTTTCTTGGAGGCTGTGAGTTAGCCCAAGATGCACCTGCATGCAAAGTTTGATGAACCTACACTGCATAGTTACTAAGATATATACCCAAATGCGGACGCGGACGCGGACACGGACGCGGACGCCGGGGGTACTCCAATAGTCCTCCTCAACTTCGTTGAGGCGAACTAATAAATCAATGCTACAGATTTTGTCTCATTTGCATTTACTCCATATCCCCTCATTGTTAATTATAGTAATTGCATGAATTACTTTTGGATATATACAGAGAATAAGAACAACACACTGATTACATACTTGTACATTTACTTGAACTATTTTTTTTCACGGAAATTGACATTTCTTGCACGTTAACAGTATCCAGGATATAAATATCGATCAATCAACAAAGTTTTATTTTTTACAATATCCAATCAGCGTTGAAGTTGAAAGGGGTTTTCTTGGAGTACTTTAATTCTCAGTGTTGCAATTCAGCTTGGCAACTCAACCATGAAATCATCAGTTGCCTTTCCCTGAAATGCAATGTTTTGATTTTTATTTCCGTTGAGTTCATCTGTAGAGAAATGATGCAAAATATTTTTCCACTGTAGCTTTATATGTTGACAACTGTGATTTTCTCAAACATTATTCAGTTTTCAGTAATTCATAGCAGAATATTTCTTTTTTCCTTAGTGCTCAGTACTACAGGGAATAGGGACAGGGATCAGTCTAAAAGTCTATTGAATTTTGGAGTGCAGATCAAGAATCTTAGGGAAATGGTCTATTTCCAGAAAGTGATTTGAACATACGTCATATTTGCCGGAGGGATATTATGTATTGCACATTCTGTTGGAGATCTTATATAGTATATACACTGTCAGTGAATTTCATATTGGGCGAGATAGTTTACCGACCTTGTTTATACCGTATTATTAAATAGTTATGTAAAATATGATTAAAATTGTCTATGCAATACAAAGTGTTTAGAGTAAATATAGATAGGTTTACTGGACAAATACGACCAACCAGGCCCAATATCGATTAACTAGCTCAATATGGATTTACTTGCCCAAGACTGGTTTACTGACCCAATACGGACTTCCGGTTCATTAAGTTCTTTAAGAAAATGGCGAAAATATCATGAACAGAACATAATTTAGGGTTATAGAACGGGATTTTTCATATTGGTCCTGTATTATGTCCATGGACAACCTTATTGGGTCGAGGACAGCCGTATTCGGCCGAGGCAACACCGAGGCCCAATACGGCTGTCCGAAGTCAAATACCCAATTAACAATGAAGGGATATGGAGTAAATGCAAATGAGACAAAGTCTCTACAAATACATGGTAATAATAAGCAATGGAACAACG
>MJUU01035184.1:70368-83045 GCA_002080025.1 Modiolus philippinarum
ATATGGAGTAAATGCAAATGAGACAAAATCTCTACAAATACATGGTAATAATAAGCAATGGAACAACGCTTTTATTGTTGTTCTTCATCTTGAAGTCACCATGAGGCCTTCAACAACTCATACCTTATAGCAAGTTCAAGACGGCCCCTAGCACCGGTTTGAGCGGAATTCATTGCTAATTGTCGAGCAACGCTACATCCATGCTTTTTAACCCAATGATCCAAATCTGATTGTTGACATGTTTGAATACTTTGATGTTTCATATTAACAAGAGGCGCTCAAGAGCCTGTATCGCTCACCTGGACCATGGCTGACATAGATAAAAGACATTTCAATAGGAAAAATAAATCATAAAATTTAGCAGAATACCTTTTTTTCTTCTAAAATTAAAGTATTCTTGTTTGGTATCCATGGCAACCGAAAGCTCCACCACTTATTACAACCCATAACAGAACACCATTCAAAAACATTTGGACAGGTGTTCCCCTTATAATCAAGGTAATACATAATGCTTAAATTAAAACATTCAGACCACAATTCAAATAAAAATTCAAAAATTTGGGCAGAGGATTCCCTTTAAATCAATAGGGCCAAAGTAAAAACTATGTTCCAGATGGTGGCCATCTTAGATGAGGTACGGACCTGCCGGATACCTTTTATAAAGGGACCATCTAAGGACCATTGTGACTAAGTTTGGTTGTATAGTTGCATTGGTAGTTTCTGAGAAGAAGATCTTTGAATGTCTTTTCCATAGGGTCCAATGTTAAAACTATGTTCCCGCTGGCAGCCATCTTGGATAAGGTAAATACCTGCCAGATACCTTTTTTAGATAGGACCATCTAAGGGCCATTGTGGTTTAGTTTAGTGTTAATTGGACTAGTAGTTTCTGAGAAGAAGATCTTTGAATGTATTTTCCATAGGGTCCAATGTTAAAACTATGTTCCCCGCTGGCGACCATCTTGGATGAGGTTCAGACCTGCCAGATACCTTTTATGGAAGGGACCATCTAAGGACCATTGTGGCTTATTTTAATTTTAATTGGACTAGTAGTTTCTGAGAAGAAGATCTTTGAATATATTTTCCATAGGGTCCAATGTTAAAACTATGCTCCCCACTGGCCGCCATCTTGGATGAGGTACAGACCTGCCGGATACCTTTTTTGGAAGGGACCATCTAAGGACCATTTTGACTAAGTTTGGTTATAATTGGACTGGTAGCTTTTGACAAGAAGACCTTTGAATGTCTTTTCCACAGGGTCTAATGTTAAAACTATGTTCTCTGCTGGCGGCCATCTTGAATGAGGTAGAGACCTGCTGGATACCTTTTTTGGAGGGGACTATCTCAGGACCATTGTGATTAAGTTTGGTTTATAATTGGACTGGTAGTTTCTGAGAAGATCTTTGACTGTCTTTTCCATGGGGTCCAATGTTAAAACTATGTTCCCCGCTGGCGGCCATCTTGGATTAGGTACGGACCTGTCGGATACCTTTTATGGAAGGGACCATCTAAGGACCATTGTGACTAAGTTTGGTTATAATTGGACTGGTAGTTTCTGAGAAGATCTTTGAAAGTGTTTACCCATAGGGTTCAATGTTAAAACTATGTTCCCCGCTGGCGGCCATCTTGGATGAGGTACAGACCTGCCGGATACCTTTTTTAAAGGGGACTACCCAAGGACCAAATTTGGTTCCAATTGGCCCAGTGGTTTCAGAGGAGATCTTTGAATGAAAAGTTTACGCCGGACGGACGGACGCCGGACGCCAAGTGATGGCAAAAGCTCACTGGCATAGCTAGGTGAGCTTAAAATCACTGAACTATCAAAGTATGTTTCAGAATGTCAACAAACCAGCGTTGTCATGTTTGTCATTGATGTCCTTGAACATCTGCTAATTGAGT
The DNA here is from genome assembly GCA_002080025.1 of Modiolus philippinarum. Lineage (NCBI taxonomy): Eukaryota > Metazoa > Mollusca > Bivalvia > Mytilida > Modiolidae > Modiolus > Modiolus philippinarum. Next base: position 72,265 of record MJUU01035184.1, read on the forward strand.
TTAGAAATACGAAATCGATCAAGGAAATGAAACTGAATTTCCGTTTTCAAAATAAATCGTAATAAAAAATCGTACGATTGATTTTTTTTAATCATTTTTCTTAAAATATATCTGATAATTAGTTCTTATAGTTTAATCTTGCAAATCAATTCAATATATCTTAATATCAATATGAAGGATTTTAGCACTTCGAAGGCGATGAGTAGCTCTCAACAACAGTAGTAAAAACATATCTTGCAGAATATACGACGGTTGTAGTTACTGGTCTAGCCATTTTATTTGTAATTCTTTATTTCCAGAAAAATGGTAAAGACATGGCTTCGTAATTTCGACTGAAAAACATTAATCATTGGAAAAAAGTCGAAAGTTAAATAAGATTAAATAATTTGAAAACTGCAGCTTTCTCAAAACAATAAACTTGATTTATTCACCTTTTTACCTTTTTGGGGCCATTTAGGGCTTGCTATATGGTGTGAGGTTCCTCACTGTGTTGAAGACCGTGCGTTGACCCCTATAGATGCTTTGTTTTGGGTCGTTTTAACCTAGATATGGGATGTTGTCTCCTTGACATTTACCCCATTTCCTTTCTTTTTCACATTAGTCAAAATTGCTTCCTACAGGCAGGTTTACACTGCCGATCAAAGTAACTCGACCGAACTCCATCTTTGAATATTCATGAATATTCATCGATCGCGATGCTGATCTTGAATGCTTGTGTTCGGTCTACTAACCAAATCGCGCGATCTAACTAACTCTGCTGAACTCGATCTGTGTTCCCAAATATTTTTGACATGTCAAAAAATATCGTGAATAGGTCTTGTGCACTATATGTCGAGAACAGGTCGGGAATCAATCGGGGTCTGATCGAGGTAGTCGTGAAGAGGTCGAAAAGAGATCGGTCTTGATCGAGTTTCAAAATTTCAACCGATCATGCCGATTTCTACCCGACTTTAACTCATTCGCTTCTCGATTTTTGCCGAGTCGTTTCAAGTTCAACTCGATTAGTACTCGATCATTACTCGACTTACACGATTCATGTTTTTTTTTCTATACAAGATCTTCCCGACCATAACCTGATTTTTTCCCGACCTGTATCCGACTTTTACTCGCCCACTCAAGCCCTTTACTCAATTTAGCGCAACGGCATGTCATCTTTTCACAATATCACAACATGAGGCCTTCAAGAGCCTCATTGTCTCACTAGGGTCTTACTTCAGTTTTGAACGGAACCATCCAATGGACTCCAATGACTATTGTTTTCAAGTTTGGTTGATGATCATTTTTGATATGATGAGAAGCTGCCAGATATTATCTCAAGTGGGGACCAGCCAAGGACTATTGTTTTTAATTTTGGCCCATTAGCAAGGTAGATTTTGGAATGGTTAAGTAAGGACGAATATTAAATTATGTTACCGTTGGATTGCATGCAGACAAGATAGATACTATTTTGAAATTGGAACATCCAAGGCTGACGATATGGCAGGCATTAATTTGAAAAGGGACCATCATTTGGCAATCGTAACAAGATTGGTCTAATTGGTGTAGGGGTTTCAGAGGTAAGGTTTGAATGAGTTTTCCCATCAGATCCAATTTAAAACTATATTCCCAGGTGGCTGTTATATTTGTTTTTTCCCATAGAACCAATCGTTGTCTATCATGACTCTGCGGTTTCTGGGTAGAATATATTTGGATGCAAAATTCATGGCCAACTGACACAAAATAAAGGCAAAAGCTAAACCTGGCTATGTCAGGATTGTAGAAAAGAATATCAGATTGTGCATGCTACTAGTAGAATTAAAGGATAACAGTCCTTAAAGGATAACGTGTAGAGGGCTTAAATTCAATCGACTAGCTACATGTATGCTGTCAGAATTTGAAATTGAATCCAAGATGTACCCAATATACACATTCCAGAAACAGATTCACTAAACACATGAATTCAAGAATGAAATATTGTTTCTTCCGAGCAGGTTGGTACTCTTATCACAAGATTTGATTCTAGCTAGATGACATAAGAAAAATGCAATTTTGAACATTTGTAACATGTAGTAGAAGATAAAAAAATCCTTTTAGATTTGCACCGGGCAAGTGATGTACCCAACGGCAGCAACTCGCCATTTTCGCGTTCTTTTTTATACAGAATGCAGGTTTAAAGCTATACACAGAAACTACTGTAAATATAGTTACTCCCATATCATGTAATGATATGTCTTCTGTTTTATATATAACAGATTTGTCCTTCATGTAATGACAGGAAAATCGCACAGACGCATTCTGACGCATGATGAGGAGGATGACCTGTTAGTATGTGAAAGCCAACATTCATTTCTCTACATCATTTGATTATAATGCTGCTGATAAGAGGTTACTCCTTGAAACACAGCATAACGGAATTTACTGTTTGATGCAGCTTCGGTATTTTTTGTATTTCAACCATTGGGCCGATGCCACTTCTGGTGGACCAGAGGTCCCCGAGGGTTTTCACCAGCCCAATACTGACATAAAAATTTTACCTGGCTTGTTATAGAATTAACTGTTTTAATCAAAATTCTAACCATTCAAAAATACTGAGGCTTTTCATTCCGTGTATGGCACTTGGTAGATGCCCTTAGTACTGGATTTGGCCTCCTTTTTCGGTATTTTTTGGAAATTAGTGTACTTCTTCGTTGACTACTTTTGGATTATGGCTTTCCATATTATTTGATTATAGTGCTGCTAATGAGAGGTTACTCCTTAAAACACGTGTACAGCATACCGAAATTTACTGTTTTTTTTATGCAGCTTCGGTATTTTTGTACCAAACTACGCGCCTTCTGTGTCAGATTCACCTTCTCTGCTATTCTATATCTATCACAGTTATCATCTTTTCTTTGAAGAAACAGCCACATTGGCTACAAATTTTGCTACTCTACCATCATGCTGAAATGTTCCCTGAATTTTCACGTTTTATCCCCATATATATGAATGTGCTACCAGGACAAAACTCGAGCACACTCGACCATTTCACGATTAGGTCTAGTTAATCAAACACAAATCAGGCTATGATCTGGCTCAATCTGACAAAGTCTGGTTGGTCGAATGAGGGTCGAGCATAAGTCGTACGTGAATCGTAAAGAGATAGAGAATGGTAGAATGTTAGTCGTGTTTAATCGGGTAAAGGGCGAGTAGACGTCGTGACCTAGGTCGATCAATGAATTCTATGACGTTGGTCTGGATAAAACAGCATGATCGAGTTGATCGAGTTGGTCTGATTGGCGGTGTAAACCTAGCATTTAGCTCAGAAATCGGGAAAACAATACATTAGAGTACAATAAAGCCTATAGCATACCGATATACAAGTCTTATTTTGCGTTGTAACATACATTAGTACTAGTAGATAAAATGTGAATATGGTAAATATTAAGACCGGTTCAGGGCACAGAGTAGGCGTGTATTTCTTCAAAAGCATCGATTGTCTTTTGAACATGATGCAAAAAGGAAAACTCGTCGCCAGGAATAAGTGAAGTTCGACAGCAAAGAGGGCAGATCTGATCTAAAATAAAGAGTCAAATATTTTTCGATATCAAAATCAATTTTTTGATGTGATTTGTAATCTGCACAACAGTATAAATGTGCACAGAAGTGTAAAAGAGTGTTAATTAAAAAAATAATAATAAATAAATAATAAAAATAATAAAAAAATTAAAAAAAAGAAAAATTATAAATTTTGTACCGAGTGGCAGAAAAACAATTTCCCATAGGTGTAGGTCAAAATACCAAGGCTTGTTGAAATAAGATTTGAAATCTGCATATCAGTCTAAATGAATTAATAAGTGACCAGAATGATAATTCTTACAAAATGACAGCAGAGTTTAAGGATTTTTTTTTAACTAAAATGGGAGTTAGGTTAATAGATTAATATTCCATTGTATTATTCAAAATACCCTTACTTGTTGAAATAATTGGAATGAAGTTAGAAAAATACAGGATTTCAGAGAAATCAACTTTTTGTGGGCGGTCTTTATGTTTACTCATATCGATTGGCGAACATGCATTGGCTTTCACATTCACTTCATAACTATCATCAAATCCAAAAGTAGAAGACTTGTTCCAAATTTCACTGGAATTATTATTTTGTTTAAATTTTTTTTTCATCAATATTGTAATATAATTTTTGATGTCAGCATTTATTGATCCAATGTAAATATTTATAAAAAAAAAGTGTGCCAATTTTACGCCACTCATCTGTTTGCTTTATATGAATATTGATTGATGAAACTGAGCGGAAAACTACAGATTCTACTTGCATCACTTTGCGTCTGTCGTTAGGTAATGGAAGCACAGAACAACAAAGTCGTTAGGTAATGGAAGCACAGAACAACAAAAATAAATACTTATTACTATATTTTATTTGGAAGTTACTTTCTTAATTTACTTTACGATATATAAGTCAAATTATTTGTTTCTATTAATTCATATTTGAAAGAACGAAAACAGCTTTCAATAGGTACAGTTACTGCAATTATAGTATAACATTCAAACAGTATGCTATAATTCTAAATTTCTTAAACTTACATTTTTGAAAATTTATGGTTAATATAATTCTTACTTATTATCAGAAAATTAGGCTATATATCACAATGATGAAAGTTAAAAAAAGCTTGATAAATTGATACATAAAAAAATCATTTAACTATTTTTATTTATTTGAAATCATTACAATGTATAATAAGATAAACCTTTACCCATCGCAAGCAGGTCACGGAAATTATGAATGGATAATACTGTTGAGCCTCAGTGCGCACTCCATTGGAAATCAAAGGCATCATTTTCATCATCTTTAAATTATTCCCCACTTTTCAATTCTAAAACTGAATATAGTTTCACATATTTCATTCTTTTTCTATTGTCTCGCCCGCGACGAAAGACATAGGCGTGCAAAGTATGACGGTGACGGTGGCAGCAACGGCTTGAGCTCTATCACTTTTTAAATATCTTAGAGTTAATGGTCTTAAAAACGTTAAGATTTTATCTGCACTGAAGAGACATATGTTGCCGAAATGTGCATATGCAGAAATTATATTCACTTAGTTATTTGTTACCAATGGGTCAATGCCACTGCTGGATGACTTTTAGTCCCGAGGGTATTTACCAGCCCAGTAGTCAGTGCTCTGCTGACCCGAAAGCAGATTATTTTTGGAACCTTACAATATCTAAATTATTGGCAATTTTGTTGAACACTAAGGAGTATCTCCCTCATGCAAAGCTCTGTTCTTACCTGATTTTGGCTTTACAGTTAGATGATATTGGACCTTTGTTCTCTATCAGTTTTTAAATATCTTAAAACGTTTAGATTTTATCTGCACTGAAGAGACATAAGTTTTTGAAATGTGCATATGCAGAAATTAAATTCATAGTAACTCCGGTATTTAGTTACTAGTATTGGTCTATGGGTAGCTGACATGAAAACAAATATTGCAAATTGACCTACTAGTGATAAGTCAGTGTTATTTGGTATATAGTTGTTTTAACATGTAAGTCTTACATACGGCTTTTGACCATTGCAGCTTGGTCCTAATAAGTTCATGTCAATCAGACATATGGCTTTTGACCTTAACCTCTATTTCACGGTTCAGTGCCAAGGTCAAGATTTTTGCTTAATTCTATTTCTCAGTAACTCAATAACCCTCCGCCCCACCCCCCTGTATTTATTGATCTTTACTATGTGCACCAGAAATTCGTATAATTTCTAAATTTTAGTAATAAAGTTTCATCACTAGTTACACTTATTAACTGTGACATATACATTTATCCTTACTATTGAACTCTGCATATTAGAGCAGGTTGGGGATACTCCCAATAGGGATAATATATCAAAACAAGGATAACTTAAACGGTTATATCCCAGTTAGGATAATTGGTTTATTTTTATGAATTATTTTTCTTTCATTTTTAAATGGCGCATAATGATTTCAGTCATCAAATGTCATACTGTCATCTTCTTAAGAATGCCATTTCACGCGCAGAGATTTTTTAAGAACCTAAAATCATTCATTTAATTTCGTCAAATTTCAAATTGAACACTCTTGTAAATGATTAAATGATAAAAAAAAAACAGTGAAAGGAAAGACTGTTAGAATGTATGGGAATGGTACTGAAGATAGTTTGTGTAGAAATAGAAAGATATTGTAGTTTCAAATACCACGTGCAAATGCCACGATCAAACCTTTCCATGTCTACATTCATGGTATTTTTTTCACGTGGTCAAAAAAAAAAGAAATCAAAAGTCATGTTCATTTGATTATATCTCCATACTTCATTTATTTAATAGCAAGAAACTATCTTGTTTAAGTTATCACAGTATGTAATAGAATTTTTTTTGAAAAAAAAATCAGCAGAAAATAGTTGTTAATTCTTTAGAGCTTAAGTAGTTTCTAAAGCAAAGCGACTATTCTTATGATAACAGAGATATATTGCCTGGAAGCTCAAACCGTATAGATTGATAATTTTCACGGGTGGCAATGCGGCATTAATTAAACCTGTAAGATATAATTGACGAAAAACTAGTAATACATCTCATATTGGGATATAACCACTTATCGAAATTGGGATAAGTTATGCCATTTGGAATATATGATCATATATTATCCCTATCGGGTATATCCCTAACCTGTAGAGGCCCAAGGCGGTTACAAGTTCCCTATCCCACCACTTCAAGATGGTTAAAATATCATGGAATTGGTTAAGACCCGACATGAGACCTTTCTGATAACTCAAAATGATACATAAACAAAAATATGTCTTTCTGATCTGAATTCAGTGTTGAGTTCCAAAAAAACACTGAATCATTATGCTTCAATTGTGGAGGGCGTATCATGCAGTTATGGCACGGTCGTTTACAAAGTATAACAAATTTGCAAATCAATAAGTTGCTTTCTTTACCGTTAAATTATTTTGCCAATCAATGTACATACATTGATATTGATATAGTGAAATACACAGTTATTTTATATCGATTACATTTAAAATATATACATATAAAGACACAATAGACTATATATGTTTTTTTACTTCCTGAGCTGGTTATTATTGAAGTATAAAACGGAAATGAAGGCTGTTGCACTTGTAAGTATCACGAAACGTTACGGTAACTTGTATTAACTTTACATCTTTTATAATTTTGCTGGTATAGTTTAGTATTTTCAATAGGTTCGTTCGTCAGCCGACTAAGACTCTATAATTAATAGATAAACAAGATATCCGTTATATATATATATATATAAAATGATATTTTAAGGATGGAAGCTAGGAATGTAGACCAACGAATTTTAACTTCGCGTGATGACGTTCAATATACAAATGTGCCTTACTCATCAGTAACCAAATCGTCGTCATTTGAAGGCTTTTGCGCAAAATGTTCACTTGAATTTGACAACATATTATGTAATCACTAATTCACTCAAAGCACAGGCAGATCCAGCCTTCGAAAAAATGGCCGCCGTGCGCGGTCCCGGCTGAAGAATAGGCCCGCAGCATCCTCTGAGCTTGGAGTATGAGCCATCCTAACAGAGGACCCCGAGGGAACCCCGGGATATAGAAATAGGACCCAGTATCTCCGGCTTGCGGGATGTGACCCCTCCTAAACGGAGGCTGACCCCGAGGGTCCCGGGATATAGAAATAGGACCCATTCCGTGGTTGTGCGGGATTTATAAATACACAACCCATCTTTCGGATGGGATGTAAACTCAGGTCCACGTGTTGGAAGAAATGCCACGCTTCCTGCACGTTAAAGAACCCTTGTAGCAAGCTCTCTTTGGGGTGGTCCGTAGGTGATCGGCTACAAGGCTAAATTCCCCGCCCTTGACGATTTCACCCTACTTTTCCAGTGGCAGTCAGATTCCCGTCCCATGGCCATTTCCATACCCAAAAGTGATTATTTATCAACAAACTTGTTCTCGTCTTGATATAGCTGAAATATTGCTGAGTAGACGTTAAACAATATTCAATCAATCAATCAATCGAAAAAATGGAGTTCCGATTGGGTACCAGAAAAAAGATGGGTTTTTTTTCAGAAAGTAAGGGGGTTCCAAATCCGGAACCCCCCCCGATCTACTCAAGCAAAGAGAATTTGAAAGTGCACACTGAAGTAAGATTGAGACTCTATAAAAAGGTAACAAATCATAGTATATAAAGTCAAGACAATTTGTTCAATAAACAATACAAGGATATTGAGAAATTGCACATGGGACACTATACACCTATTTACTGGCTATGAGGACAATAGCAAGTTTATTGTTTCCCGATACAAGACTTCAAAAAGTTGATGTGGAGGGAAATCATAAATTTGCTATTGCTCGAATAGCTAGTAAATAGGTGTTAATCAAACATCAAAGATATGGATTATATCAATATATAATGACCAGTAAATAGTTCATCGTCCTATTTAATGACCAGTAAATAGTACACCGTCCTATTTAATTACCAGTAAATAGTTCATCACCAGTCAATAGTCATTAAAACTATTAACGGGTAAATAGTGTGTTTGTGACAAATGTGAAAAATAGTAAGATTACCAAATAAACAATTTATATAGAAAATACATACTGGGGTATAATTATCTCTACAAATACATGGTAAGACTTAGCTATTGAACAATGCCTTTATTGCTGTTCTTCATCTTGAAGTCATAATGAGGCCTTCATCTATGAGGTCTGCTTATACCACCTAGAAAGTCCAACACCCCCCAGCACCGGTTTGAGTGGAACTCTATGCTAGATTTTTAACAACGCTTCATCAATGTATCTTTTTGTTTATTTATGGATGCGGGTTAGTAAAAAAAAATTAAAATAACTAATAAAGTGCTCTTACAATGGTGGTATTCCCCTGTACGATAAAGAGACTTAAAGAAAACAATCACAACATATAAATAACCTAAGGGCACCCAGGAAGTCAATTGAAAAATCAAATGGCATAATAAGATCATTAGATGTGGGCACTGTAAACAGGTGGTGAAAATAAAATTTTATGCAAAAATGTGTAAGTATGGCAGGTATTCTCTCAAGAACAAGAATAAGTACCCCATAACAAATATATAGAGGAATACGTCCCTCGAAAATATGATTCTCTAATTTCTAGCAAATTTAACCAACGCCTGTCCGATGTGATAAAAATGTGATAAACTGGTCCGCCGTTCCACAATGCTACGCTCGTTAGGAGCCCAGTTCATATCCAGAAATGAAGGTCGGTTTTTCTTATGAATATTCATAACCACGTGACAAGATGGATTCCTCGAAAACGCAGAAGTCGTCAAACTGCTTTCGTTGCTGTAAAACACGGGTTTTTTGGTTTATCCGTTACCGATTTCTTTTTTAGACTCACTATAACATTTCCGTATGACGTTTTCAATGTCAAAACAAAACGCCAGTCGTGAATTTTCAGAGAAAAATCAAGTTTGATGACTTGATACGTTTTGAAATCGATGCATATTTACCTTCCGTGGGAACCTCGAGTTTAAAAACTACATGAAAAAGGTTTGTTGTGGCATTTTTTTTGAGATTCGAAGTTTTAATTTCTGCCCCCGCAACTTGTTTTTGTAATGACTTTGTAGGTAAATTGTGGCAACGAAGTGGGGGATTTTGACATTTTCAGCCATTTTCCCAAAATTTTTAATATGAAATGTTAAAGGTCTCACGCTTCAAATTTTCAAAGGGCTGAGGAACCTCGAAATTATCTCCGAGGACAATCTGATATGACTCGTGTGATTTATTATTGAATTTTCTGTCAAAATGTGTCCCCGCACTTGATGTACAGCCCCGTATTAAGAAAATAATGATGTTTTTCGTTATTTTGCCTATCAGTTCAATGGGATTGTCGATACCCGAACTTGATCCACCTATTACAATATGCAAATGAGCAAACCGATGCTGATTTCTGGCTATGTTACACTAGTGAGAGAACAACTTGCGTGGAATTTCCCGCCAAATCTATTCGGAACATCATCCTCGGTGTTTTACATTATGTCATTAGAGAAACATTTTCTACAACTTAAACACGTTAATTATGAAATTTCTCACATCTTGTTAAATAAAGCCTCGTTTTCAAACATTTGCAAAAATTATTTAACTCGATGTGAGAAATTTCATAATCAACTTAGTTCTCGTTGTAGAAACTATATTTCTATAGCTGTTTTAATTTCAGGGATTCCTTTGTTAAATTTTTGATGTCAAAGGACCTTCATCCGTCAAGATTATTTATGCAAAGAAAGACAGTGATTATGCAGACATCAACCAGTATCAGTAATGCAAGACATAAAATGTATGTTTCATTTCATATCATATATATATATACTTTTTCCACTATAAAAGAAGTTTGTAAAAAGAATCCTTTGATCTTAGTATGGTTTTAAAATGGAGAACAATGGAGAACAATGAACAGTCTTTCATGTTATTGCACTATATCAAAATCTCGCTCCACAGAATACATTAAACCTTATGAGCTACCAACAGTGCATTAATATTATGCAAATTTGGTTAATGCACAGTTGAAGCTCCGTCCCTTTCCATGAACTACATGACGGAACCTTGTTTTGAAAAAAACAACCTAAAATTGAGTCAATATTCCAGGCAAACTTTGCCTTGATACTATTCCACTTTTTTACTATTCAGTGATTATGACAAATTTACGCCCACACACACACACTTTCCGGTAAATGAACAATAAATCGACGTCAGTGTCATACAAATCGTACTGTACTATTTTAGTTAATATATATATATATATATATATATATATATATATATTA
>MJUU01035184.1:84334-105226 GCA_002080025.1 Modiolus philippinarum
TGGGTGCTCGTGCAGATCAGCTGTGTGTATAGCAGAGAGGATTCAATGTCTTACGACAAGGAATGCCGCCACACAAAGTTATAATTTTTATATAGTTGTCTGAAGTATGTGACAACTCTTCATACTATACCTGTCCAATGGATAATATCGTGAGACATTATACTGGGCTTGATGAATTATTTATATATACGTCTGAAAATAGCCCAACATTGTTAGATTTGCACATTGGTAGTTCCCTCTCCGGGATTTGAACCATCACTGTTGTGACATCTATGGCAACACCGCCTGCACTACGTCCAGCGCCCTAGACCACGCGGCTACCAGGCTATATAGAAATATAGCTTTCGGTAACAGAGTGATACCTCCTCGTAGGTTTAATCTAGGGTTGTAACGCAGTACATGATGTATGGGTGCTCGTGCAGATCAGCTGTGTGTATAGCAGAGAGGATTCAATGTCTTACGACAAGGAATGCCGCCACACAAAGTGTGTATATATATATATATATATATATATATATATATATATATATATATATAAGAACATGGATCCAGACAGGGAAAAAGGAGAAGCATGTAAAAGGACTCGAGCATCCACGGCAAAACCCCTAATACCACTGCGTTCGCAATAAAAACATGAGTGCTTACTATTTGAGCTATAAGGATTTGATACAGGTAAACGGCATTTAATTTGGTGTTATGTATCTTTAAAATTTCGGGGTGGGGGGAATGACTTAAATACACAACCATTTTCCTTTCCACTTGGATAGCATTTATTAAGACTGTTCAGAAAAACTTTACGCCATTCCCGCTATCGATTTTTGTCAAAGGGGTTTATGTTGGAAGAGATAAAGATCTTTAAAAACTGTACATTTTCGATTCAGGTACATTTTTTCTTGCATTTCAAAACCCTTTGTAACTTTTGATACAGAATTATCATCATAATACAATGACTGTTATGTAGCTTTTCGTTTTGTATAACATTGAAAGTCGACCCTTTAATAGCAAATTCAATCAAAATGGCCATCTCTTTGGTATTTAAGACATTTGTCACTCCTACTTTGGCACGATATTGAATCTAATTAGCAATCTAATAATTGAGGTAGGACTCCTACTTTGGCACGATATTGAATCTAATTAGTAATCTAATAATTGAGGTAGGAAAAAATAGTATCCGCCGGTCAAATCCACTTTGGGATATAATAAGACAAATCTCCGGTGTACTCACTGGTTGTGTGTTTTTTCCTGTTTTTAACTCTTTCTTTTAGGTTTTTAGATTGCTTATTCAGTTGTTCATGTCACTTCCACATACATTAAATATAAAGAAGAAAAATGAAAAGTTGATATTCTAATTGACTGATATTGTTTTTAGAGATGAAGATAACCAAACATCAATGCCAGAAATTCCCCTTATAGAACACAGTGTGTTCACATCATCCGAATATGATGACGGCTGCTCAGATCGAGGTTTAGCAGTAATAGTTCAGAACTTTAACGCAAATGAGAGAGATGTAGGCGTTATTAATTCTCAGTGCCACACGTTAATGGAAACTTTACAAAATATTGAAACTCAGGGATTTGAAGTATTTGAAGAGAAGATACATGTCAACCTACAATGTGATCAGCTTTATGAACTTTGTAAAAATGGTAAGTTCACAATAAAAAAAATAGAAAAAAAATCAAAATAGCTCTTATGATATGTTTTTTTTAAGAAAAATTCATCTTCACAATCATTGCTTGATGATTCGTTCCTTTGTTTGGAAATTAAAATGTATTTGCTTATTGCACTGCGGTCATGAATGTGCTTTTATGCTCTTTGCCTCGGTAGTGATCGATATTAATTAGCTACTTCTGTCATTTTTCTTATATACAAAACCCCGGCGTCCCATACCAATCTACAGAGCTATCTAAGTGTGTAAGGGAAACCCTGTTGATGGGCAGTAATAAGGTCTTAATGCGAAAGCTATTGTAGGCAAACTGTTGAAAAAAAACGCCATTCAAAGCTTAATCCTGTATTTGTAATAAACTTAATCCTTTTAGATTGTATAAGGTTTAAAATGGCAGTCAAACCCGTTGCCCAGTTGGCCAAAGCATCATTATTTTTTCTACTTTTTATCTTTTCTCGTCCTTATATTAAAATCTTGCAACATCTACTTAAACCTCGGAATGAATTAAGAGGTAAGTCAAAATCAATTTATTCAATTCTTAATAATTTGAAGAACACAGTTTTATATGGGACATATTTTTTTCACAGAAATGACACGCCATTAACTGTTGATGTTTCAGGAATTTATTGCCCAACCATTACTCTTTTGCAGCAACATAAACTGCGTATTGATAGAATATATTCTCTAATAGTATGTCAAGTTTAAACCAGTTTTGACCCGTAAGATAAATATTCATATTCAACGTACGTTGAATAAAGCACCGTCCTGCCAAATTTATTAGGGATACAATTCTCGATGTTTATCATTTATCATTAGAGAAAAAGATTACACCACTTTATCCCGATTATTAGCATATTTTATCCACTCGCGATAGTAAAATTTTAAAAAATTTTAAAAATTCGGCAAGCCTCGCAATTAAAATTTAATTTTTTTTTGTAATTCTTTATTTTCAAAAAAAACATTAGTGTTATAATAACAAAGTAAAGTATACATTGAAGAAAAATACATATATAATCGTGTTAATGAATAGTAATATAATTTATTTATATTTCAATAAGTATTGACAATTATATATATGATATAATTGTGTGTTCAATCCTCAAGTGCAGCAGATGTAATTCTCCATTTATTTTCTACAGTCTCTCTTCTTGCAACCGAGAAAGGGAACTGGCCATCCTTTCAACTAATATTTCCTTTTTGATTTGTTCTTTAATAGATACTTAATTAGGTTTTAAGCATTTCAACTTACATGTATAAATGTAGTATTTTACAATCAAAAGAATATTGTCAATTGTCATGCTTGAATTTTCAGAAGTGCAACCAAATATAATTTCTACAGGATTAAATGGAAAATTTAACTATCTCTAGTGGATGAAATATGGCAATGAACGAGATCTTGTGGTGTAATCTATATTTTCAACATGACCAACATGACGCCAATATCCGATTACAACCTCGTATCCGATCTTATTACATTATTTACATTTGTCTGTTGTCTTTAATAAATGATGAATTCTATGGAGTAAATTCAAATGGGACAAACTAAGTCTTTTCAAATGCATGGTAGAACCAAGCAATGCAGCAACGCTTTTATTGTTATCCTCTATCTTGAGGCACCATGAGGCATTCAACAACGAGTTTGCTCATACCTGATAGTAAGTTTAAGACGGCCCCTAAGACCGATACATGTTTTTCTAGTGCAGCTCCCTTGTAAATTGTGGCCTGTGATTGTAATTTCCTTTCATTATAGATATTTACTGTGACAGTCATCTTTTGTTTTTAGTGTTCATCGGATTCAAGATGGTGGATCATATCAAAACTTGTCTTTATACTAACTGCTTCATAATCATTAGGGAAATATGAAGACAAAGCAAAAGCAAATACCCTGCAGACAAAGCAAATACCTTGTAGACAAATCAAATACCATGTAGACAAAGCAAATACAATGTAGACTAAGACAAAGCAAATACCATGTAGACAAGCAAATACAATGTAGACAAAGACAAAGCAAATACCATGTAGACAAAGCAAATACAATGTAGACAAAGACAAAGCAAATACCATGTAGACAAAGACAATACAATGTAGACAAAGCAAATACCATGTAGACAAAGCAAATACAATGTAGACAAAGACAAAGCAAATACCATGTAGACAAAGCAAATACAATGTAGACAAAGCAAATACCATGTAGACAAAGCAAATGCCATTTTAGACAAAGCAAATATAATGTAGACAAAGCAAATACCATGTAGACAAAGCAAATACCATGTAGACAAAGCAAATGTCATGTAGACAAAGCAAATTCCACGTAGACAAAGCAAATACCATGTAGACAAAGCAAATACCATGTAGACAAAGCGAATTCATTGTAGACAAAGCAAATACCATGTAGACAAATTAAATACCATGCTGTGAAGCTTCACAGGACAGCATGTAAAAAGTTGTCGTTTTGATTTTCTGTCCCAACAACATAAAAAATTAAAGAGCTACTCCTCATTATACATAGTTTCGAAAATTTGAAATTGTTTATTTAAGTTTACTGATTTCTTATTGATAATGCAGTTGTAGCTGTTGTAGTCAATGTAATATCTATATTTCATGATAGTGGCAAAGGAAGATTTTGGAGATCACTATTGCTTACTGTTTATAATACTGGGCCGTGGAAAACCTGGATTGATAAGATGTCAAGATAAGTCTGCAGAACAGTCAAAGATATTGGAATACTTTCAACCACAAAACTGCCCGTCGCTCGCCTTGAAACCGAAAATGTTTATAATCCAGGTACGTATATTGAATGTCTTGAATGTGGTTATTTGTTAACAGTTAATTACAATGTTTGATGGAATAGCGAAGGAACAAAGGACTGACAACTACTAAATATCAAAGTTAATAGACATTGATAATATGGGAACACAGGAAAACCACGACATCAGACAACTACTAAATATCAATGTCAATAGACATGGTTAATATGGGAACACAGAAAAACCACGACATCAGACAACTACTAAATATCAAAATTAATAGACATGGTTAATATGGGAACACAGAAAAACCACGACATCAGACAGCTACTAAATATCAATGTCAATAGACATGGATATTATGGGAACACAGAAAAACCACGACATCAGACAACTACTAAATATCAATGTCAATAGACATGGGTATTATGGGAACACAGAAAAACCACGACATCAGACAACTACTAAATATCAAAGTCAATAGACATGGGTATTATGGGAACACAGAAAAACCACGACATCAGACAACTACTTAATATCAATGTCAATAGACATGGGTAGTATGAGAATACAGAAAAACCACGACATCAGACAACTACTAAATATCAAAGTCAATAGACATTGGTAGTATGAGAATACAGAAAAACCAGGACATCAGACAACTACTAAATATCAATGTCAATAGACATGGGTAGTATGAGAATACAGAAAAAACCAGGACATCAGACAACTACTAAATATCAACGTCAATAGACATGGGTATTGTGGGAACACAGAAAAACCACGACATCAGACAGCTACTAAATATCAATGCCAATAGACATGGGTATTGTGGGAACACAGAAAAACCACGACATCAGACAGCTACTAAATATCAATGTCGATAGACATGGCTAGTATGGGAACACAGTAAAACCACGACATCAAACAGCTACAAAACGCAGAAATAAAAATACATTTTGTACAACATTCAAAACCAAGGCACTTATAATGTGAACTTCAACAAAACTGAAAATGACATCAGGTACTCCGGAAGGATTAATACAATCTAGTACCATTGAAAGTGCAAGATCGAGAAATCCCAGACACCCAAGGGTAAGATATCAATATTTCTCTGACGAGGCTTGCCGAGTCAGAGAACCATTGAAATCTTACCCGAGGGTGTTTGAGATTTCTTAATCTTGCATTTTCAACGGTGTTAAATTGTTTTTCTCACAAAATACAAGTTTCTGTATAACCAGTCTTTAGTTGGCGTCCGCCATGTCTAAGCAACTTACTGTGACGTCGATAACGTCATAATGTATTTACGCACGTGAAATTCTTGTCTCACCCGTGGGTTGAGACAATATGAATCTAACACGGGTGGGTGTGCGAGACAAGGAAATCTCACACACAAATCTCACACACCCTCGGGCAAGATTAAGGTTGTCTCTGACGAGGCTTCGCCGATTCAGAGACTACCTAATCTTGCCCGAGGGTGTGTGATATTTACCTTGTCTCGCACACATACCCGTGTTTGATTTGTTTTCTTACCCTGCGAACACAAACGGGCAGTTGCTCACTTTTGACATTGGACATCATGTTGCGTATTATCAAGCTTAACGTTGTATTTTTGTTGACACTAAATAATTCAAAACATATTACATTACACACTTATTTACTTGGCTTACTCTGGTTTTTCATTTGTGTTTTCTTATACACTGAAATCGTTGATCCACCTTCCTGACTTTTGTTTACTTACGGGAGTTACGTCCCCTTTTTATGACGTCATAAGATTCGAGCGGGATTTTTTAATGTTGGGTATTACGTTATTTTCAGAATTATCTGGCACATAAAATAGGTGTCAAGAGTTAAAGACACAGTTTTTTTAAGTCGACATTGTGTTTATATAAATAGAAAAATCAAGAAGACTAGTTCAATTAGAATGTCAAGCTGATACAAAAACCGCGGGAAAAGGGTCGTGTAGTTGTTCTCACCCAGGCGGTTAGGTGAGACGGAAAATGGGTAGGTGAGACGGAAAAATCTTACCCAGGCATTGACTACATAGAAAGCACTACAGGTAGGATGAGAAATTAAGAATCTAACACCAGGGGAAGTGCGAGACAGGAGAATCTCAGACACCCAAGGGTAAGATTTCCAATCTCGGACGAAGCTTGCTGAGTCCGAGATGATTGAAATCTAACTGTATTTACCCTAAAATGTACTAAAATCCTCACAAAAATGTCGCCCCCTTTTCATCTGTTTACACAAGGAGTTACGTCCCTTTTTGCAACGTCATAAAATCAGGAATGTATACCCGANCGCGCCATATTTTAAAAGACGATTTTCTCGTATTTTCTTGTGAAATTTTACTTCAAATGTTTTAACAATTTTATAATACGTATATTAAATACACTTTTGACCACTAATGAGGACAGATGTAGACTAAAAGACTCTTATGTGCAAACACGATATTTGCCGGTAAACTGCACGTGATTTTTTTTGTCTTGCACTAGTGTAAGACAAGGAAATTTCACAACGCTAAAATAGGAACTGCTGTGTCTCAAAAGTGAGAAAAGGATATTTCAAGCGGCTAAAAATAGGTACTGGCTTGACTCAAATGTGAGACAGAACATGTCCTGCTCTGTAAACAGCATATCTCACACTGTCAGTGTTTAGGATAAAGTCAAAATCGGTAAGGTCAAATAACGAAGACGTGAAAATGTCCGTTTTCATTTGGGACACCGATATATTATATCTTTTAATGATGTTATGGTGACGTCCATAGAATTTCTTTAAGAATGAAAGTAACATAGGCTGAACAAATACCTCAGCAGTTTTGGGGCAGTATTTTTGCTCTGTTAAAAAAATCACTTTACAAACTATACATGATCGACAGTAACGAATCAATTGTAAAATATACACTACATACGCTGGGGAGGTATGTATATTGCTGCTGAGAACCGAACAAGTCACTATTCGGAAGTTAAAGTCATCACGATATAATTGTCATTTAGCTTAGATTTCAAACGTCAATCTTCTTCAATATACAACAAAATATCTAAGCATGAAAGCCGAGGTATGTGTACTGTGTACCAGTAGTTTCTTTAATTTTAAGCTCACTGGGATAGATGTTATGTAGAATGGTTACAAAAACACATGTCAAAAATAGAACATGATATCGTTTAATTGCATTAGAATCGCAATAACAGTACATTATTTAAATACCCGATGATGTCAATCTTGATTTGACTGTCAAAATATCCGTTTACAGGCTCCGCTACGCGTTGACTGTAAACTTCATTTTGATCGTCAAATTTACGATTGACGCCCTCGGTTATTCAATTAATCTACTGTTATTGCTTAAGTGTTCGTTCTCCGATCGGAAGATCAGAGATAAAGCTAAAAGGTGCAATCTTGTTTGAAACGATAATTGTAACACATATGGCAGGATGCTGGAATTCCAGAAATTAAGACATGTAAGCATACTGAATATCCAGAAATTTTAATACTGCATTCAAACATTCTGTCGAGTGCTGCAGTGTGAATGTAAATGGCCATGTTGAATTTGAAAATCTTTGATGTAAACAAATATGCTAATCAACAAAAGAAACGATACACGGATCTTTTCAAAAATGATATCATATCTTACTTTCTTACAGAAAACAATATTTCATATATAAAATGTACTCTTTCATACGTAAGAAGTAACATTATTTCTACTTATGTCTCTAGAAATAGTGAAATTCAAGGTAAATATCCGAAATTTCGGTTTATGAACATAAATACTGAGTATATTCACATCTTGCATCTACCAATTTACAACATTTTCAAGTCGACTTATTTAAGAATCTGTTGTTATGACGGCCACGCAGTCCTCGGGTCCCATTTGTCTGTTTTGATTCTACACGTTTCCGCTGACTTGACGTTTCGACGTCTCACGAGACCTTTTGAAACATGATTAATAATAATTCGATGAGCACGTTTCCCTAAGATGAATCACAAGACCTTAGCTTGTTTTTCTTGACACATAACAATTATTTGTACAGGCAAAAATTGACATTGACGCTGTGAATGTACCAAGTGCTTGTTCATGTTGATTTTGGACTGAGCGGGGCATCGAAAGGAGAAATTGTTTGCCACTGTTTTAGATTGTAAATTGTTTACCTGATACTGTGTCGATTTTTGATATCAAGAAATTTAAATCATCCATCAATTTACATATAAGTCAACTATTGGGCTAAAATGAAATATGAATGAACTTTTTTTGTATGATCAGACGATTCCAGATGATCCAGATCCAAACCAAGCGGATGCTATGGGTGTACCGGAAGACAAACCAAGGGAAATCATAAAGATACCAAGGGAAAGTGACTTTTTAATATACACTTCAGATCAACATGGTAAGTGCATTTTATATCAACAAAAGATATCCATACACATGCACATCCCATTTAATCAAAGGTGGATGTACATATTTACTCGGTTTCTAGAATTCAATTTTATATAAATGATTTTGTATACTTATTGGGAAGGATATAATGCTTTTCCGTCAGTTCTATTCTTCTGAGCTCATTTCCTCTCATTTCTCATTATAGAATATTACGAGGCTTTGCCGCTATTGCGACATAAATGACAATATAACTGTTACCTAATTAGTCTTGATAGAACAATACACTTTTTTTTAAAATTTTTGTAGTTATTTCAAAATTGTATAACATAATATGATGTCTGTTAAAGGCCATCTATGCAATACGTGTATTTTATTTGTAATATCTATTTAAAAAGATCCCAACATCGTCGGACACTACCAGCTTGGTAAAATTGAATTTCTTCTTCTGCTTAGGCCACTGTTTTTAAATTTTCAGTTTTACGATTTTTTTTCCAAATGTTGGTGGGTAGGAGGAAAGAAAACATTTCTTTTTTAATTTCAGAAAAATTGAGGTCGGGCAAAAAAAAAGACTTTAATATGGATTAAAATAAAAGGAATTTATTGAATAATAGACAAAATATTTGTAGGGTAGGAAAAAAAATTACAAAAGCAAATTTTTTTACCTCACCTGGCCTAAAAGGCCATGTGAGTTTTGCCATCATTTGGCGTCCGTCCGTCGTAAATTTTTTCAAAAATCTTCTCCTCTAAAACCACAGAGCCAATTTTAACCAAACTTTTGTCTGAAAAATTAGCAGGGTATCTGAATTCAAAATTTTGTTCGATTAGTCCCATGACCAAACAACACGGCTGCCGTTACTAAAAATAGCACATAGGGGTAAATTGTTAGTTTAGTGGGGTGCATTTTCAGACCTGTCGGGACGCGACTTTCTGTTTACCAACTTCGTCATGTTTTCATCATTCTGTCCGTCCGTCACAACTTTCGTAAAGCTTCTCTGTGCAATGTTTAAAGATACAAACTTGAAATTCTGTAAGAAGCTATGTGTGGTCATGCCATATTGTGGGACACATTTTAAGACTTGTGGGGTACTACATTTTGTTTACCGACTTTGTCAGGTTATTTGAGGCTAGAAGATGAAAGTGGGGGTCTTACTAGTGAGCAGGGGCTCACAGATCCCTTGTTTGTTCTATCTATGCTAGCCTTGCACCAGGTGAGCTACAAGCTCTTGAGAGCCTCTAGTTCCAATTTATATGTATACGTATACAAATCGTAAAACATTAATAATTTCCTGGATATTTAAAAAATGGAAATCGAAAATTCATAGAAAAGAAAGTATTGAAATTTTTAGGTGTGGATTTAGTGGTTTTTTTTAGCAAATACTACACTTGGTATTGCTTATAATGAATGAAAGAATATGGAGTAAATGCATATGAGACAAAGCCTCTACAGTTAAATGCAGAGTAAAATCAAGCAATGGAACAATGCTTTTTTACTGTTGTTTTTATGGCATAAATGGGCTTTCCTACTCCAATTTGCAATTGTGATAATTTTGGCATATTTTCATATGAAACTACAATACAAATGTGTCGCACAACATCATTCAGTCTCTAGTTGTCACACAAGGCATAAAAATTGTTGTCAACATTTCAGTAAGGTAGACTGGTCAGTAGGTAATATGAAATTTAATGGAACTTAATAAGATAACAAATCATGAGACGAAAGACATCCACTGACTTTCGGTCAGTAGATCAAATGTCATTGTCACTTATCTTTAAAAAAGAGAACATTGGAGACGAAAATTATTTTGCCGAATATAACTTCAGACTGAATTCATAGATTAATCTAAAACTTACAAAGATGGAAGCTTCAGAAGTGTAGACCAATGAGGTTTGAGATCGTCGGTCAATAATTAAGAACACATTTGCTTCAATAACAACATACCGAAGTTGCTGTTTATTTGAAATCTGCATTTGCGCGTCTCGACAACTATTGTCCCGTCAGTGCAGATTAAATCAAAATATTTGGAAATTCATATACCGAAATTTGTACATAATAAAGTAACAGAAAAATTCAGGCTGTTTTTGTATTAATAGGTCAAAAGGAAATGTGTGCTATATAATAGAAAATATGACCCCGAAATTGATTTCGAGAGCATTCCTTAGAATGTCTTTATGATTGGCTAATACTAACTAAAAAGTAAAGGGGACATATAATCGATATAAACCGTTTTCTAGTTTTGTTTTACTCTGAGCTTTGTTTATAACAATTTGATATATTGTTCATAAGACTGCGATAAACCTGCATACCACTGATAAAACTACAGGCCACTGTTTTTAAATTTTCAGTTTTACGATTTTTTTCCAAATGTTGGTGGGAAGGAGGAAAGAAAACATTTCTTTTTTAATTTCAGAAAAATTGAGGTCGGGCAAAAAAGACTGGAATATGGATTAAAATAAAAGGAATTTATTGACTAGAAGGCCAAATATTTGTAGGGTAGGAAAAAAATTTAAAAAAAACAAACTTTTTACCTCACCTGGCCTGAAAGGCCATGTGAGTTTTGCCCTCATTTGGCGTCAGGTCCGTCGTAAACTTTTTCAAAAATCTTCTCCTCTAAAACCACTGAGCCAATTTCAACCAAACTTTTGTCTGAAAAATTACCAGGGTATCTGGATTCTAAATTGTGTTCGATAAGTCCCATGACCAAACAACACGGCTGCTGTAACTAAAAATAGCACATAGGGGGTTAATTGTTAGTTTAGACAATAACTAAAAAACGATTACGGATATAAAAAAATATGACATAGAGAAAAAGTGATCAGCATGACAAGATCTACCTGCCCCGCAATTTGGAAGAAAATCCGAAAACCCGTCTTGAGTTATTGCAAACAAAAACAAACTATAACAGATTGAGGTCAACTTTAAATAGCAAAAATGTTCAGCATATCAAGATCTAGGTACGTAGATAATTTGAAAAAAAATCTGAACACCGATATGTGAGTAATTGTCCTTTATTTGTCAAATTTTTTTGCAAGTTTATACATTTTGCCTTATATTTCAAAAACGATTTGAGATAAAGGTTAAGATTTAATTTAAAAATGTTCAGTGTATCAAGGATTACATTTTATCTTCATGATGGAAGCTGCCGAGCTTTGTTTATAACAATTTAATATATTGTTCATAAGACTGCGATAAACCTGCATACTATTTCTTTTTTCTTTTTTTTTCTATTCCAGTATACCTGAGTGATAATGGTTTTCTCGAGTCTATCTTGAAAGATCTTGAGACTTCAAAAAAAGTGTGGGACGAACAAAAGTATAAAGATGAAAGAGAGGTTCCAGAAATTCAGCAGCAGCTGATTTCAATGAACAAAACATTTAAATCAAAGCATCCAGACAAAAAAGTGCCATGCACTACTTCATCACTTACAAAAAGAATGTATTTGCAAAGGCGGGTAATCTAAAAATTGATAAATTATTTGCCATTGCATTCCGGTTGCATGTCATCTACTGGAACAATATTCATTATCATTTTGTTGTTGTACCACATCTGCTTGAACAACTATTATTTCTATAACACAGTTAATCATAACTTACGTTTTGAGTTTTTCTTTTTACCTGTTTGGGTGAACTCAGTGCTTTGACATAAATGAAACCAGAGGCGATTGCAATTCCGACAAAAATGTAAATAATATGGTTATTTACGGTATTTTATGTGTAAAAAAGGATATGTTATTAATTGCATTAATCTAATAAACAAAAAGTAGTAATTCTATCTTCAATATAGCATACATGCCTTTCAGATGTTATAAAAATAAATGTAACGCAACTTGAAGTTTGATTACAATATTTAATTTAAACAATTTACAAATATGTTTAAAATACAAGCAAAAACAATGGAAGGGAATCTCCTCGCCAGATTTCTCTTTGTGAAAAAAAATACAAAAATACCAAGTGGCAAAAGAAACAGTAAATTTCGTAATGCTTTACGCGTGTTTCAAGTGTGTAATCTCGCATCAGCAGCATTAGAATAAAACAAATATGGAAAACCATAATCTAATCAAAAAATAAATACTCAATCCCGAAATTATCGAAACATAAGGCCAAATTTAGTAATTAGAGCATCCACCGAGTGCTATACATGGAATGATGATTCATTATTTTCAAGGGGCTAGAATTTTGATAAAAACGGTAAATTTCTCTAAAACACAAGGTAAATTTGTCATGCCAGACTAATCTGACTATTGGGCCGGTGAATATCCTTGGGATGTCTTAAAAATCATTTGAAGACAACAGGACAATTGCTAGAAGCATTCACCAGCCATATATTTAATTGTATATCAAAATATAAATTTTTAATTAAAGCTAAACCATCCATGAAATGGGGGTCAATGTGACAGTTAGTTAACAGTAACTTCGGTATTTTGTTATTTAAAAGAAACCTCATGACTATCAAAGCAACATCTGCAAACAATTATCGAACTTAATTTAAACCTGAGGCACTAATGCAAGAAATGTTAGTCAAGATGACTTAGTATTTATCAGTAATTTGTACATTTTTCCTTTGATGTGTCTAGCTGATAATATCTAGGTCGGCGTACTGGTCATTATCACCGAAATTATTAGGTCAGTTTGAAACTGACATGCGCATGCGCAAACTTCCGGCGAAGAATATACTCTACATTCAGGCCAATGGGATTCGATAACGTAATATCCAGATAACATTACTTCAAAGGTCAATGTCAAATCTCGTCACAATGGTCAATGATCGATATCTTGTCAAACTAATAAAATTAATATAACTTTTGTTTATGTTGCTTCTTTATACAATAAAACATGCAAATAATATTGAAAAGTTTAAAATCAATTCTTGCAAAACAAATATAAACCGGAACCCTACGCAATAATTCGTCTGCTAACGTAAACATTGATCCATATCAAGCTGTCTCCAATGAATATCTGGATCCGTCGTATTTAAATAATTATGTAGAGTTGCCAGAATTTAATATGCAATAGACTCTGTACCAAACATCAATTATTACCGATTTAAAACTCCTAACAATAAGCACAACAACGGCAACAAATACTACAACTACGTCTACAAATACTGTCAATACTGAGTAAATGATTCCTCAAATTCAAATGAAATCCAAACTAGACATGGCCCTATGCCTGATATTGACTTTCTTGATGACAGTTTTGACTTCTTATTACAATTAGTAAATGATCCTGATATCGAAATCATGATTACTTAATGAAATTGATGAACAATGCCTTAATGAAATAGCCAAAAACACTGAAAAATTCAAATCTCGATTTGAAAGCACTTATGAACAATCACTTAGAGATTTTATCGAACAACGGGAAAACTAAAAGAAAAAATGAACTCAGCAGATGGAATTTAAAAAACAATATATTAAATTAATGTAAAATCTGAATTCTGAGAAATTGAAACCATCCCCAAGTGAATTAGACAACCACTTGCAAGAATTTGATATTGACATCAGAAAGGAAAGTAAACCAAACACTAGTGATGTAGAAAGACAGTACCAACCATAAAGCCTAGTAGGATTTCAGGCTATGATCAATTGTTGTTGAGACCTCATAATTATGGTTATGATATAACTAAAGATAATGAATTTAAAAAATCTTGTAACTACTTAAATGCCAAGAACAACACATCAAAGAAAGGGTCTTGGTAATAGACAAAATGCAGCTGAAACGCTAGAGTCAGACGATGAGAAGGAACTATTAAGATCTTAGTGTTTTGGGTCTGAAGACCCAGAGAGCTTGCTACGCAGAATTTGGTACATGAACACTGTTTATTTTGGATTGAGAGGTTCACACGAACATCGTCAACTAAAATGGGGTGACATATCATTAGAAAAGGACCCTTATGGCAAATGCTATTTGAAATGCAACGAGAGATTAACCAAAACAAGGGACGGCACAAATACTAAAAACACAAGAGCTTATGCGCCAAAATCACGAGGCAATTTACCCACAAGATGAGTCAAAATGCAATTGGGATATATATCTCAAGATACTTTTATCATGATGATATGCTATACACTGAAAAAAAAAGATTGCAATTAAGAAAACCATTCAAGAAAACTTCACCAAATGCAAACTTTTCTCCTTAATCTCAAATAAATTAACAATATATGAAAAGGGACATAACTTTTGTAATTAAAAACTCAATAAGTGACACAAAACAAAATACTCCTATGGTAAATGTACACGAGACTGACAATATGTAACTAAGGAAACAAAAATCAGACTAAATTAAAATTCAATTTCTATATACAAAACTGCTACTTGTAGTCCTGATGTGAAAAGGCACTCTATCCAATTACTGAAAAGTGCTATGGTATTAAATCAACACGGCACGTAGCCAGTAACCAGGAAGAATACTATTCATCCTTTGCAGATCATCACACATAACCCCAATCGGATCTAAAACAATGAGCGAAACACACCACTGATCATGATCAACCTTAATATGAACCAGAGACACGGACCTCATGCCGTTTATCGAGAAAAATGCACGTTAAGGACTAGGTAATGGCGATAAAGTATTACATGGGATGAGTGATGGATCAGGCAACGGTTCGTGAAGGACTAAATCAGCTGTCATTTTCAAACTTTAATAGACAATTATTTTTAAGCAAAAAAAAATGAAATTTAAAACAACTAAAACTGTCTGTCAAAATGGTAGTCACCAATGGCTTTTTTGGTGTAAAAAACTACGAATATATCTTTTATACTGAAAAACGAATAAGACAGCACCTTACCCTATGCACTTTTCATTGATATAAACCCACATTTAGTCATATTTTGATACGATGGTTATTTTTTCTTATTATTTGTTATGATATTCCCACAGATATGACCACATATTGTCAGAAAAAGCTTTATGATAATGGCATATCTCTATTATATAGTCTTACTTTGATGGTTTGGGCCAAAAAGCTCTTTTCTTGTACGTGAAGCAACATAAATTTTGGTTCGTGAAGTATCGACTTGACCGAGCAAATTACAATTTGATATTTTTTTTTCGCTTATGATTTAAAGAAAATAAGATTTAATATAATGAGTTGTCCAATATGTTGTGCACATATAAAATAATCTCATGAATAATTTCGCCGTAAATGATAACAGACGACAGAGAAAATTTCTAATAAAGTGTGATTATCATACATGTTATATTTACAACATATAATCAGATGTACAGCATAAAATTGCTAAGTACAACACTCAACAATTTACAAATACATATTATTTTCATATCATTTGAAAACATATTATTGGCATTTTGACATTAGCTGTATATTTATTTATTTGCTCGATCACTATCTTCTGACGGTATGAAGAACATATATGTAAGCAAAATGTAGGAAAACAAGCATATAAAGGCTCTTTAAATTATCATTCTAAATAGAATTAAAAAAATTGATCTGCAAAATAACACAAATTGAAATATCTCTATAATTTATATCTTTAAAGGGAGTCTTTCTGATTCGTTTGTTCTTTCGACATCCGTCCGTCACACCACAGGTTCACCTTTGCGCTTAAGCTGCTTTCTCGGAGACGGTAAGCCAGATCTTCATGAAAATTTGTACACTCATTCATCATAAAAATGACAAAAAAACGCAGCAAGAATTGTGTTCAATTCAATATGCAGGATAATAGAATTGGGCATCTGTGTCTTAAGAGACACATTCTTGTTTTAAATCATATTTATTAACAGTTTTAGTAATAAACTGAAAGATTTACAAATTCTAACAGATATTTTGGATCACGTATGCAATATTATTACGTTTTCAAAACTTCCTGGTCAAGATAGATCATCATTTTAAAATTTCTTCAGTTTCGAAAAATCAGTTATTAAATGCCGCTTCATTATAGTTAATAATGCTCTCAAAAAATATTAACTGATCCTTTATCAGCATATTTTGCTTAAAATTTAGTTAAAAACTTTACGAGTATATAACGTTGAACTAGACAGTGTTTGTTTTACTTTAAGTATTATGCTTTAATTGCACTTCAAATGTTACCTCATTACAAATTTCATGAGTTCTATGGGGATGCCTAATTATCATTTGATGAGGTTTAATTATACTTTAATAGCCTTTTATTAATTTACAATTTCCCGGCACCTGAATCGGTTTTCAGGGACTCCGGCTAGACTCGCCTCCCCAATTGGTGGATAACTGGATATTGTTCATAATACGAGAAGCTTAACCGAGAACCGTTGTAGCCAAACCGAATGGAGAAACGCCACGCCCCATGCAGTATAAAGACCTCTTCTATATTTTTTCTAAAGAAAGCAGAGTCACTTTGACTCGTAAGAAAGCTTATTTCCTATCCCTACCCATTTCACCCTTTTCGAACGGGAATCAAAACTAGTTTTCCCGATTATCCCTTCTACCTTAAGTTTGCTATTTCTTTTTTTTAGTTCTGGTTAAATTTGCAATAAACAAAGGCTTCACATGGAGGGGGTGTACAGTGCCCAGGAATCAAGTAATTGTTATCTTTTTTCACAAAATTTGGTATGAGTTATCATATAAAGATCAAGAAAAGAAAAAGAGTCGAAAAATACACTAATAATCAAAACAATCACTTATAAAATCCTATAAATCAGGTAGTCGAAAAAAAAAAAAAACTCAACAGTTCACAAATTTTTGTCCTAATACATGTACATGTAGTAATTGCATTATCAATTATCTAGCACAAATACACAACTTGTTCTAATAATCCTAAATTTATACTTTCAGTATCGTGCCGAAAGACCCAACTTTGATCCTGACAGTCCCTTCTATCTAGGAGTTAACAGATTATGTACTGCAAAATATTAGTTCAAAAATCAACCTTTTGGTGAATAGACTCTCAGAACCCTTATGAAACAAGCAATTGAAAAATCTTGTAACGACAAATCTAGAAAATTGACCAATCACCCTGG
Organism: Modiolus philippinarum; assembly: GCA_002080025.1. NCBI lineage: Eukaryota > Metazoa > Mollusca > Bivalvia > Mytilida > Modiolidae > Modiolus > Modiolus philippinarum. The sequence continues at coordinate 102,074 of MJUU01035184.1, forward strand.
CAGAAAAACTGCAATCACAAGACTAATAAATGAAAGGGTGTCGCTCACAAGTGTGTAACAACATGCTGGACATAAATCTGTCGAAATCCTCAATAATTATGCAAAAATAGCCTAAAACACAGAAAAAAACATCTTCAATATTGTCAAGGAACAAAGCAACAGCAACTGTCACAAGACCCGACAAAATAAAGTAATATCCCATCACCACAAAATGACAAAAATAATTATGCATCAAATAAATAAGCTTCGACCTCAGCTTTTCGTTAAATATTCCTCACGGTGACAATAATTCAAGAAGGCACTTTTAATCTTTTACTTGGGACAGCACAAAGAGTAGAAAATAAACCTGTAAAAAGGAAGCGTAAATTTGTTATCGAATCGGACAGCGATAGCGAATGAAGTTTTATAACATATATTTTACGAGAGGATAGGGAGTAAATGAACATGAGACCATAACACATATGTTAACTCCAACTTCGATAATTTAATTTTAATGAGCTGTATGGCCATTTCGGAAATGTATTCCTCATCAGCAGCACTAGAACCTAAACATAGGAAATACATATTTGCAAAAAATGTTGAAAATGCATAAAACAAAACTAAATCCGAATAATCAGTAATATCATATATAGCTAAGGACAAAAATACGATGGAGGGAGTTAAACCGTAGGTTTTATCATTTACATAAATTTAAATAATAATAGTAATTGAACAAAATGTACACATGAGATATAATCTCATGTACAAGTACACCAAATCTAAGACTAATAAAGAACATACATCTTTAACACCGGGAATGGTTTTACCAACTCCACACTGCATTAAAAGACAAACTCCTGTATTAAATATTATACGAAAGGATATGGAGTAAATGAACATGAGACCATAACATATGTTAACTCCGTCTGCAATAATTTTAATGAGCTGTATGGCCATTTTGGAAATTTATTTCTCATCAGCAGCACTACAACCTAAACATAGGAAATCCATATTTGCAAAAAAATGTTTAAAATGCATAAATCCAATCGAAATCCAAATAATCAGTAATATCAAATACAGCTAAGGACAAAACAAAAAAAAAAAAAAAACGATGGAGGGAGAGTTAAAACCATAGGTTTTATAATTTATGCATACATTTTATGTTTATCTTCTTGGTATTTGTTTTGACTTGAACTAGCGAATAAATTGATTATGCATTATAAATTTCTTAAATTTATTGCACTAAAAGTAAAGGCATGACAACAACCAGTCAATGTATGTTCAAAAATATGACTTTATTAAAAGAGTAAAAGGGCTGTCAAAGAAACTACTAAAAAGCGATACGTTCAGCCTTTGTTACCATATATATGGCCGTAACCACGACAACGTGAAAAAATATGAAAGGTAGGTATCACATACGAGAACGGATTTTTTTTTACATTTGAAATATATTTCCGATTTAGATTTATACTTGATTGACTCACTAACCAGGTGACGGCACCGTATATGGAGCAGGATATACTTATCCTTCCGGAGCACCTGGTGTCACTCTCAGTTTTTTAGCTCACCTGGACGAAAGGCCATGTGAGCTTCTGCCATCACCTTGCGTCAGTCGTCTGTGGTCCGTTCGTCCGTCGTCCGTCTGTCAACAATTTCAAAAGTCTGCTGGGCACATTGTAACCAAACTTGGCTTAAATTATTACTAGGGCTTGCATTTTCAAAATGTTCTCCATTAGTCGGCTGGTCAATAAAGTGGCTGCAATTGCTAAAAATAAAAATAAAACATAGGAGTAAATTGCAGTTTTTGGCCAATATCTCGAAAACCGTTTCAGATATCAAAAATCTGGCTGTATTAAAATATTCAGCATGATGAGATCTACCCACCGTGCAGTTTTGAAGAAAATTTGAAAACCCATCTCAGAGTAATAGCCCTTTTTAGCTCACCTGGCCACAGGCCATGTGAGCTTTTGTCATCACTTGGCGTCCGTCGTCCGTCGTCCGTCGTCCGTCCGTCGTCCGTCCGTCGTCCGTTAACTTTTCACATTTTAATCTTCTCCTCTGAAACCACTGGGCCAAATGGAACCAAACTTGGCAGGAGTCATCTATGTAAAGTCCTTTATAAAGTTTCCTCATTTCGTCCTGATCCGTCAACAAATATGGCCGCTATCGGCGATTCTTGTTTCTGATTGGCTAATATTAAAAAAATCTTCTCCTCTGAAACTGCTGGGCATGATGAACTGATATTTCACAGGGAGCATCTATGAGAGGTCCTTTATAAAGTTTCCTCATTTCGTCCCGATCTGTCAACAAATATGGCCATTTTTGGCAATTCTTTATTCTGATTGGCTGATATAGAAAAATCTTCTCCTCTGAAACTTCTGGGCCAAATGAATTGATATTAGAGAGGAAGCATCTATGAGATGTCCTTTATAAGATTTCCTCATTTCGCTCCGATCCATCAACAAATATGGCGGCCATTGGCAATTCTTGTTTCTGATTGGCTGATATTAAAAAAATCTTCTGCTATGAAACTGCTTTGCCAAATGAATTGATATATGACAGGAAGCAACTATAAGAGATCCTTTATAAGATTTCCTGGTTTCGTCTAGATCCGTCAACAAATATGGCCGCTATGTGCGATTCTTGTTTCTGATTGGTTGATATAGAAAAATCTTTTGCTCTGAAACTGCTAGGCCAAATGAATTGATATTTGACATGAAGCATCTATGAGAGGTCCTTTATGAAATTTCCTCATTTCATCCTGATGTGTCAACAAATATGGCGGCTATTGGCGATTCTTGATTCTGATTGGCTGATATAGAAAAATCTTCTCAGAAAACGCTTGTCCAAATGAACTGATATTTGACAGGAAGCATCTATGAGAGGTCCTTTATAAAGTGTCCTCATTTCATCCCCATCCATCAACAAATATGGCTGCTATTGGCGATTCTTGTTTCTGATTGGCTATTTTCAGTCTAGCGACATGTTAAGTTTTCTGATTTAATCAGTTCGAGATTTCACATCAATTTTGCAATTAAGTAGGGACGGGCGAGACATGACTTTGGGTCTACACTTGTTATTTTGAAAACTTTGTAAAATAACTCCATTAAAAGCATAGTGACATAAACGTTTTTTTGCCCTTTTATAAGCAATCTATTAACAAAAGTATAAAAA
>MJUU01035186.1:0-15537 GCA_002080025.1 Modiolus philippinarum
TTCTAAGTTCTTTGCGTAAAGAATAATTTTGTCGTAATACAATAAGGTGCATTAGCAAATTAGTTTTGCCCGACCCCGAAGGGCCCACGGCGAGTAAGCGGAAGTAATCACTCGGCATATTTTTTACTCCTTGTATTGTTTTAAAATTATTCGTATTAGACTTTTCTGAAAAATATACAGGAATCGTTGTCATTTTTTATAACCCGAATATTTATTAGATAAAAAATTATGAGTGTATTTCAGGTAGGAGGGTGCATAACCGTTGTGGTAAGCAATAATGTTTGACTTTTATAATAAAAATCAGGTAAAAAAATGCTCGCATATGATTTGACCAATCTAAAAAAAAATAAAAACAAAGGTGTATGGTTTTTACGAAATACTTGATATTCAAGGGGAAATCGTATATTTATATTATCCTTTTAACAATATATTTGTTATAGAGAGAGTAACTGGTGACGACCTGTCAGACTTACTAGAAATGTATAGGAATCAAAAGTGTAGAACCAGAGATACACGTCAGTGTTATGTATAACCCGTGTCATGCAAGCAACGTAAAAAATGTGAGTGAACTAAGAATCTAGCCCGTTTTACCCGTCTCAACTGTAGTGAATAACGAAACTTACATGTTTGCTTTTTTTCGTTAGTCCTGTAGATAGTAGTTAACTATGGGGAAAAGCCGTAGGTTTTCAAAAAACATTTTTTGAAAACCTACGGCTTTTCCCCATAGTTAACTACTGGCGGCCATGTTTTTTATCGGATCGGAACGAAATGAGCGATCTTTGTAAAGGACCTTCCATACATCATTCCTGTAAAGTTTGGTTGAATTTGCTTCAGTGGTTTCAGAGGAGTTGATGAAAATGTGAAAAGTTAACAGACGGACGACGGACGGACGACGGACGCCAAGTGATTGCAATAGCTCACACTGACCCTTTGGGTCAGGTGAGCTAAAAATGTGATTTTTCCCTTAGGGTCCAATGTTAAACCTAAGTTCTGCGCTGACCGCCACGTTTTTTTATCGGATCGGAACAAAATGAGCAATCTTTGTAAAGGACCTTTAGTACATCATTCCTATTAAGTTTTGTTGAATTTGCTTCAGCGGTTTCAGAGGAAAAGATGAAAATGTGATTTTTCCCATAGGCTCAATGTTAAACCTAAGTTCCGCGCTGGCCGCCATGTTTTTTATCGGATAGGAAAAAAATGAGCAATCTTTGTGAAGGACCTCTAGTACATCATTCCTGTAAAGTTTGGTTGAATTTGCTTCAGTAGTTTCAGAGGAGAAGATGAAAATGTGATTTTTCCCATAGGATCCAAGGTTAAACCTTAAGTTCCGTGCTGGCGCCCATGTTTTTTATTGGATCGTAAAGAAATGAGCAATCTTTGTAAAGGACCTTTAGTACATCATTCCTATAAAGTTTGGTTGAATTTGCTTTAGCCATTTCAGATGAGAAGATGAAAATGTAATTTTCCCTTAGGGTCAAATGTTAAACTACGTTTCGTTCTGGCCGCCATGTTTTTTATTGGATCGGAACCAAATGAGCAATCTGAGTACATCATTACTGTAAAGATTTGTTGAAAAGATGAAAATATGAATTTTCCCACAGGGTCCAATGTTAAACCTAAGTTCTGCGCTGGCCGCCATGTTTTTTATCGGATTGGAACAAAATGAGCACCCTTAGTGAAGGGCCTCTAGTACATCATTCCTGTTAAGTTTTGTTAAATTTGCTTCAGCGGTTTCAGAGGAAAAGATGAAAATGTGATTTTTCCCATAGGGTTCAATGTTAAACCTAAGTTCCGCGCTGGGCCATGTTTTTTATCTGATCGGAAAAAAATGAGCAATCTTTGTGAAGGACCTCTAGTACATCATTCTTGTTAAGTTTTGTTGAATTTGCTTCAGCTATATGAAAATGTGATTTTTCCCTTAGGGTCCAATGTCAAACCTAAGTTCCGCGCTGGGTGCCATGTTTTTTATCGGATCGGAACGAAATGAGCAATCTTTGTAAAGGACCTTTAGTACATCATTCTTGTAAAGTTTAGTTGAATTTGCTTCAGTGGGTTCAGAGGAGAAGATGAAAATGTGAAAAGTTTAACGGACGGACGGACGACGGACGCCAAGTGATGCGAAAAGCTCACACTGACCCTTCGGGTCAGGTGAGCTAAAAACACATAATTAAAGAGGTCAGAATTTGATACAGGGATATTTGATAAAATGTTGACATTATGGAACCAGATGTAATCCATATAACTGGTATATTTTACCCTGAAATACAGATTTTAAAAATGTGTATATGTTTGACAATCTCTCACATTGGTAAGACATGTCCCATTACAAAGAAATCATCCTATTTTTGCGAAAAAAAAACAATTTTTGATCAAATTTTTGAAGGAACGCTCGGGCGTTCAATTTGTTTATTTGTTTTCCTTATGGGTTTCTAACTTCAATTACAAGTGTATACTATACAATTGGGTTTGTTAATTTTCTATATAAATGGGTCGATTTTTTGTTGTTGAGGGTACTATATGAATAGGGGGTATATTCAAAATGTCAGCGGCAGGTCTGTTCCCAATTCTACATGAAGTGGCCCCCACCTGTGAAGTAAAACAATGTGAAATAGTCATTCAAATACATAGCAAGTTACATATTTTGTCTGTCAATGCAGCGCAGAAAGCATTTAAACATTTACAAGACAAAATATCAACACAAAAAAAATGTTCAAATCGGATGAAAAAAAAAAAAAAATCAAAGGCATTAATATCAACACCAAAATCAGCTATGAACAGGGTTTTACGCGAGATTTTACGTAACAGAGATATTTTAGAGCTTAAATGAGTGAACTTGCGCTGGAACACTAAATAAAAGATTTTGGTTTCTTAAATTTTAAGCTTTCAGCACCGTTTTTTGAATTACACATTGTGTATCTGTATCATGAAGAAGATATTACATTGTTAAAAAAAAGGATATGGAGTGAATGTACATGTGACAAAAACGCACACGATACACAGAAAACTCCAGTTTATCAAGGACAGGGCTTTTATTCCTGTCTACATCTTGATGTCGCCTGAAGGTCTTCAACTGCAGGTGAACAATATTCACCCCCTCAAGGTCTGGAAAAATATGAAAAAAAATGGAAATAATGATATATCTTGGATATATTATATGTTATTCGGGAATCTTCACAGGGGATACGGGTTCATATTCCCTGTCTGTGTTTTATATCCCCTGAGCCGTCAGGCGAAGGGGATATAGGGCACAGACAGGGAATATGAACCCGTATCCTCTCTGAAGCCCGAATAACTTTTATATTCTGCTAGAAATGCCATGATTTTTCTATTAAAAGCGTTTAAAAATTGTGATTTTGCTACAACGGGGATACGGCCTCATATCCCCTGTCAAGGTAACCAATCAAATTGCAGGATTTACCTGGATATTTCAGTTCAGCAGAATATATAGAAACATTCTGTGAAGTTTCAAAGATCTGGGTTGAAAACTGTAGGAGGAGTTGATTCCACAAAATTGGAACCCTTTGTTGAAAAGTTAGAAAAATGGTCCGAATTTTCCAAAGAATTTCATAAAGTCAGTTGCACATCTACAATTAATATATATATAAAAATTTTGTGAATTTCAAAAATCTAGGTTGAAACTGTAGGAGGAGTAAATTTCACAAAATAGGTACCCTTTGTTAAAAATGGCAATTAAAAATGGCTTATTTCCAAAGTCCGGAAAAATAGTGCAAAAATTTTCAAAATAATTCCATAAAGTCAGGTGCATATCTTCAATACATTTCAAAACATTCTGTGAAGTTTCAAAGATCTAGTTCGAAAACTGTAGGAGTTAATTTCACAAAAGTTGTACCATTTTCCCTGCCCGCGCCCAACATTCACCATACTATAAACCGGATTTGCACTCCTTGCATCCCGGCCAAAAACTAAAACTCATCTTGTACAGCTCACATTTTTAAGCCGTCGGAGGACATTTTAGCGAAAGGGTGGACATTATAGCGAAAAAGTGAAGACGTTTTAGCAACAAAAAAGCGTATACTTTATCGAAACTTTTAAAAGGACATTTTAGCGATAGATACTATACTGATCAATGTCTCTTTCGTTCTCCATGCTTTGCATGTTGCTCCCTGCTGACAACGGGGAGTTGGAAGAAGGATTGTGAGCAGGATAATTTCAAATTTGTTTATTTCAAAATGAATGACAGGTTCAAACGGTAAATCAAATTTAACAAACAAACAAAAAATGATAATAAAACAAAATGCATGCATAGCATAAGCACATTTTAGATGTAAACATTTTTTAATTGATATTTTTTATAGTTTATTAAATGTCACTTATCCATTGCATTAAATTATGATTGGCTAAATCGTCCATCAATGTTGTACAGGTGACTGAATTTTAATTCGCTAAAATGTACACATTTTTCGGCCAAAATCAAATCTAATTTCGCTAAAATGTCCTTCGCCCTTTTTTAGCTAAACATTGATTGTTGCAGATTGTAGCACAATTTTAATATCATTGGATGGTACATTTGTTTCAAGGCCGTAGATCTGCCATGCGCGGTCCTGGCTTATGAATAGGCACGCAGCATCCTCTGAACTTGGAGTATGAGTCTTCCTAACAGAGGCCCGGCACCTGGATCGGTATTCAGGGACTCCGGCTACAGACCTGCCGGGAGCGTCCCCAGTTGGTGGATAGGGGCATGCCCTGTCTATGCGGGGTAGTCAGGTCATAATACGGAAAGCCTGACCGCGAACCATTGTAGCCAAACTGTTTGGAGAAACGCCACGCTCCAAGCAGTATAAAGACCCCTTCTATATTTCTCTAAAGAGAGCAGACGCACTGGGTGTCATATGGAAGGCTACATTTCCTGCCCCGACCCATTTCTCCCATTTTCCAGTGGCAATAAAAAGTCGTTACCCCGGTTATCCCTTCCACCTTTATTCCTTTCTTCTTTTACTTACAATTTTTTGCATTGATTAACTTGTTCTCGTCCTGATATAGCTGAAATATTGCTCATTGGACGTTAAACTCTAAGTAATCAATCAATCAAGGACGTAGATCAAACATTGTTTTTTTTTGTTTTTTTTTTAAATTGGATGCTTTCTTTGAAACGCGGTCAACTCTTACCAATGCATATAATTTTTAACTCGAAAGCCATGAAATGGCTGGAGAGTTGTTAAAATGACAAGAAAAAATCACGTGAGGCGTCAAGCCTATTAACAGCTCTAAAAGATGATCTTCGTGCCTCCGATAAAATATAGTGCGCAAGTTTCTTTCAAAATCGTATTCATTGTGTATTCAAATTATATATCTTCATTTTCTTGAGTTGAATACGGTGTTGTTAAAATCAAAAACAATGTACATGTTTATCAAATTACTTGTTGTTTATATTGTGTCTCGGATCAACGAGCATGCCGGGTAGTAATTTGGTAAAGATGAAAATAACATTTGTTTACCTGTGACGTGTGTATTGCATATATTTATAGCAATGAAATCGACATGCATACGAAATCACACAATCCGATTATTTTCACGTATTACGGAATAACTTAATACATGCAGACGTATGCAGCAGTTCTTTGGATGATTACAAAGTTTTGCCAAGGGTAGATTTTCAGAGTTTCAGCTCCATCAATACTTTGATTTACTCAGATTGAGAGATTGTCAACATATACACATTTAAAAAAAAATTATTTCAGGGTAAAATATAATAGTTATATAGATTACATATGGTTTCATAATGTAAACATTTTATCAAACATCCCTGTATCAAATTCTGACCTCTTTAGTTATGTGTTTTATTGTTTATTTGTCAGTGCAATGTTGCCTTATCAGTCTTGAATGGAATATTGTCTCATATTTAAATGTTGATAAACTAATTTATTTATTGTTTTCTAAACTATCAAAAATGGCATTTATGACAAACACTTAATGACAATTTCATGTAAGTGGTCTACAACAAACCAGAGTCTATTAAAAAACGAAGTTCGCCCATAATTTTTATAAGAAAAGTTAAAGAGTCCAGTCCATAAATTCAGTCCACAAGTCCAGTCCACAAGTCCAGTCCAGTCCAGTCAACATTTTACACTTTGTCTCTAAAGATTAGATAAATCAGAAATATAAGGCACAAGTGCCACAGTTACCAGTTATTGCGGTTTAATCGCAATACTAATAATCGTTTAAAGTTGTTAACGTCGTATCTTTTTTTTTAAATAAAATTTTCCATGAAAATGATGTAGCAACTGATAGAACAGATTAATAGCATGTACAAAGAATCTTGTAACATTATCTTAATAAATCAAAAAATTAATTATGTCAAAACGCGTATCAACCAACCAAGCACTGAATAACCTACACTTACAAGTGCTATTTTGCAATTGAACCGGTTTTTTTTCTTCTAATATACGAAATTCATTGTTTCCCAACGATTAACGCTCATCTTGAGGAAACACCCCAATACATTATTTTTGTAAATTGCCGTGCTAATGTTATCAATTTCTATAATATGGAGAAATAAATCTGACAGATTACATGTATCTATATCTTCGATAGACAATAGTTAGATCCGCACCGCTCCTAATCAACCTTGTCAGATCAAGCTCGATTTCCATGCTTTTGATTGGTTGTATCGTAACAATAAAAGTTTAATATGGTGTGCATTTTTTTTTTAATTTTGCAAAATTTCCATGATTTGTTCTGTTTCTGTAGTTTTTAGGCTTTACTTTCGTCAAGTTAATGGCTATATACAGAAAGTTAATTTACTGTTACAAAATTGACATGACTAAGACGACAAATTGCTGCACCATGAAAGGTTTAATTTTTGTCTGAAAACAGAATTTTGATATGCTTCCAAGGCAAGTTAGTAAAGCTCACTAACCATTCATTGGAAATTTTCTTGCTTATGTTGTTCTTGGATTTATATTTTACTTTCTAAAGGTCCTCGTGCTCTTTCCTTTTTCTTATTTCTAGATAGTGTGTCAGAATTAAGGGAAAACAGGTCTGTTTGTTTGTTGATGAAGATTCTCATTAAATAAATACCTGGATTTCTTTTTTGTCGTAATTATACCTCATGTAAGTCAGTCTTTGGTATTTTTTGGATCACTTAGCTTTTTTTCACGCACAAAATTTGTGGTTTTCACTTTTTATCTTGGTGTATGTAATTCCCAAAGTTCATTTACTTTTTTATCCTTCCACGATCTTCATGGTATATGCCCGGAGTCATCTGTGCGTTTTGATAATGAAGATATTTGTAAACATGAACATTTGTTTGGTTTATTTAATCTTGGATCTGAATTCAAGTCGCCTTTCAGGCCTGGTGGGTATTTCACGCAGCACTACTTTTTGTATTTTTAGAAAATACTCCTGATTTTCTTTCTGTCTGAAATCTATAGCAAGACCTTGTCAAAATCAAATACATACTTATTATATAGATCAATGTCGTTGTCACGTAAACAACTGGCGCAATGAAAAGCGGTGCATTTCATCTGTGCGAATCAGCCTTTCATTTGCACGCAAATAATCTTTCAATTGCACGAGAAAACACATTTCATGTGCGCGAGTATTTTACCTGTGATTAACTTGTAATTTATATACTTATTATCTGATATTGAAAATTACCTTTTCCGTCTACAGAAAGTATTGATAGACATATATTGTTCCAAACATTCTGTCAACTTTACCATTTCAGATCGATGAAAGTATAGTTGGTACTTGTAAGAGTCTTTCCTTTTGTTGTAATTTATTTTTTTTTAAGTTTTAATTTCATTTATAAAAGTAAAAATGGTTGGATGCGCTTAATATAAAATTGTTCAGTAAATGAAAGTAAAAGCTGTCGGCAAAATTGCACCCAAAGACAGTAATGATGCTCAAAGTGTCGGCAAAACTTGTCTGTTGCTGACTACATAGTCGGCAAATTGTCACAATTCCTGCCTCCGCTGATTTTGATCTTTGGTTGCGGCTCTTGTTTGAGATCAAACAGTTTATTATGACATTAATTAAATATTTTGTTTTTTAGGTATCTTAAGCTATTTTTTTGAATATCTAATACAATTTGGTTGTTTTTGTTTTTTGTTTTTGTTTTTTTGTTTTTGTTTTGTTTTTTGTTTTGTTTTTCCATGTAAATTACAGGTAAATAACTCGCGCAGTTGAAAGATACTCTCTTCGCGCGATTGAAAGGTATTATGATCCCCTAATTCGCGCAGTTGAAATGCGCCCATGAAAAGAGTAGAAAATCTATATAATAAAAAGCAAAACTAATCGACTGTCATGAATACAAATAAAAATGTCAGACATTTCAATCAACGCAGTGGATTAAACTCGTTGCAGAACAAGTTCCGCAACTGCGTCGTTCGGCATTCCTGACATTTTTATTGATATTAACGACGGACAATTAATTATTTATACTATAACTAATCCAAGATTCTGATTATCGCAAAATATTCAACGAATGATCGAATAACGTAGTAATTCACGAATGCGCGGAGCGCATGAGTGAATTACAGTGTTTTTCGATTATGAGTTGAATATTTTCGATAATCAGAATCAAGGATTAGTTATAGTTTTTATTATATAGATCTTCAGGCACATTTGATGGTTCCGTTGATGTTTCATTTCACGAACTACGTTTTCAAGATTAATCCACTGTGACGTTTACTTAACAACAACGTTGACAATGTCTATTGTGACGTCACTTCCTAGAGTGAAATTATGGAAAATAATTTCACAGTTACTTATCACTTTTCTTTCACTGGGAAATCTCAATCTTTCACCGCTATCTATATAATAAACTATAATTAAAGATTTGTCAGTTTATATAAAATAAACGACTATAGTATGTATTTCGTTCTTCCAAGAGGTCATCTACACACATAGAAGACATGTTGGGAATGGACTAGTACTACGATAACGTTTCACTAAACTGGTACCTTTCCGTTCACTTGATTGTAATAAAAAGAGCGTAGAAAAACCTTGTTCGCAGGAAAAAAAAACAGAAAAAAGTCGTGGCTTTTCAGTATGAATTAAAATGTTTGAACACTAGAACTTAACATGTCACTTGGTACCTATGTAGAGTGTCTTATATTACAAGACATAGGCATAAATTGGAATTTTTGTTATTATTTCTCAATATGAAAAAGAAAGGAAATGGGGTAAATGTCAAGGAGACAACATCCCATATCCAGGTTAAAACGACCAAAAACAAAACATCTAGGGGTCACCATATGGTCTTCAACACAGTGAGGAACCTCACACCATATAGTAAGCCCTAAATGGCCCCGAAAAGGTAAAAAAGTGAATAAATCAATGGAAACAAACCACATCAAATAACCCAAATATCAAGAAACTAAAATTTTATAAGAAGACAAGGACAAGCCAATGACCAACAAATTCCTGACTTGGGACAGGCGCAAAAATTGCGGTGGGGTTAAACTCGTTTTCTTGGATCTAAACCCTCCCCTTTGTGTGATGAATGGCTAAAAATAAATACACAAAAAGATTCACGGTAAAAATCAAACTAGAAAAAAGTCCAACTTATCAAGACGAGTACCCTTACAATGAAGTACATAAAACATGAAGACAATACATACAGGTACTGTCCGGATAAATGCTCGCAGTTACTGACAGCTAGCTAAGGACATATCAATTTCGATACTGAAAAACGCATATTATTATTTTGTTTTAACATTTTAAATTACGAAAAAAAATTTTCATTACTAATTTTCTTTGGAAACCTTCAACAAGTCCCAAATTATAAGTTTTATGCATCAAGTTTATAACATAGACGATCGCGACAAAGGTTGTGTCACACAGAACTCTTGCAAATTGAAAGGAAAAGTAATACACTTACCTTTTTACAAGTTCTGCTGTTAAAATTTCAATGAATCTGGATAAGTTTATTTTGTGTATTAACATAATTATCTCTAATGATTACATATATGTAGCTTCAACGAAAATTGAGGTGGGCGAATAACAATTATCTTATACTGCTAATGAGATGTTACTATTTGAAAAACGTGTACAGCAGAACGAAATTAGAGGTATTTTTGTAATTTGCTAACATTAAATATTACTTAAACAGTACTTAATTGTATCAAAACACATTTACGTAACCGTTTTAGACAATTGTCAAATAGGTTTTCATTAGGATTACAGATTATTATTATATAATTATCTATAAAGCATATTTTTACCGTTAATTACGAAATTGATTTAGTTTCTGAATAAGGCTATTTTGACAACTAAGGTCTCTTCAGTGCAGTCAAAACATTTGAAAGACAATTAACAGCGCTATACACGAGGTACATGTAGATACTCTTTATAGATTCAAGCAAAACTTGTAAAATTTATACATTGCATTTTCCCAAATAAATTCGGTTTTCGGCTCAGCACAGAAGCACTGAATTACTAGAGTAAGTGAGAACCGAACCGTCAATCTAAAACGAATAATCCAAGGAAAATGGCAACATCGGAAACAAAAAAGAAACAGAGACACAACATGAGTACGGCACAGAAAAGAAAAATGAAGACACATGCACACAAAGATGAACAACATGGTAAGCATCTCCTGCTTCTTATAAGACACCCGCCATGTTGAACATGTCAAATCCGGAAGTAAAGTCCGGTTGAGGAAGCAACAATTAAGCTTTAAAGGGAAATGTCTGCTGCATCTAGGAAACAGATATCCCATATCGGTCCACAAGATGGTGATGTCGACCGTAAAACTTCTGGAGGGATGACTTCAAGTTTTGGGTAACATACCTTTGTTGAAGTAGCCTATTTGTGAGCAACCGGGCTCTATCAAGGAAGTCACTGTATAGAACACAGGCTCTTGAATAGCAAATGAGCTGGGAGATGTAAACTCAATATGCCGGCGCTGTTGGGATGTTGCTACAAAGAAAAGGGAAGTTTACTTTTGGAAAGGTGAAGTCATCGCGTTTGTCGTACAGCTTAATTTTAAGTCTACCTCGTGGACATTGACTGTGGTAATAAATAACAAAATTCCGAAGTTACTGTTAGTTTAGTTTCTGCCATAAAGTCATTTCGATCATTTTATTCCATTTGATCAAAAATTTCATTATTTTCTATGGATTTCATACAAAACTATGGACTACATCTTTTTTTTAGTTTATCCAAGGTGGGCTTTAACCAATCTCCGTCACAGAGTTCATATCCGTTCCGTATACTACACTACATACGGAACGGATATAACCATCAAATGGCTTCCGATGTCCGATCGTCCTTCTCTCTAAACTCCGATTTTTTTTCCCATCTAAAACCAATGGGTCAATCTGAACAAAACTGGTCACCAACGAGAACCATACCTTGTCCAAGGTAAGGTCTATCCGGGATTATAGTTTATTATTCTACATTAGAGGTCTACTAACATATACGTAATCATAGATCTGTCCTAGGTGACCCTTAAAACTTTTGAGATCTTGGTATTCCTAGGTCGTTTCGTGTAAGACCTACCAAAAAATAAATATTCTAATCGTACCTGTCATGATAAAAAATAACTAACTTTTGTTTTGAATAAAAAAAAGTGAAAAAAACAACAAATAAATATTTTGATGTGACATTTGGTGAACGGCATATAAATAATTTTTCTACGCACTATCGCCCAAACAGTTGGGGCATTTTGCCAGGCAAGTATTGTATTTTGAATATAATTAACATACGGTGACCCCTAGATGCTTTGTTTTGGGTCGTTTTAACCTGAATATGGGATGTTACCTCCTTGATATTTACCCCATCTTTCTTTTTCATTTAACATTTCTTTATCGCTGGTTATAACCATTTGCATGAACTATGGTCGATTCCATCATCCTTTTTTATGTTTCTTTGTTTTTGTTTGTTTGTTTGTTGTTTTATTTTCGTAGATTACTTTATCACGCATGGTATATTTATTATTTATCGTCCGTAGTTTATCACTGTCAACTAAGCGTGGCAAACCACACAAAAACCACATTAAATTTCATTCATTGCATTTTAGTTGATTTGCCTGCTATCTTTCTATTTTTATCACAACCTCGCGCCATTTTAATCTTTGTAGCCATCTTAGAGCATCAGTAGCGACTGTCTTTGGCAGATTGTCTACATATTTAAGGCATTTGTGTGTGATCATAGAAACCATTTCCTATCTTGATTTTCATTGGTTAATTTTCGAACTATCGGACCTTCGGACCAACAGATCTCAGACTTGTGGACTTCGGAATATTGGCCTTTAAAACTATCGGTGTTTACGGTAATAGTAAGTTTGGTTTAAGCTTTGGTCGAGACTTGAGTGATTTGCTCAGCGTTTGTAAGGAAATCTTATTTTTACATCTATCTCATTTGCATATATAATTTTAGAATATGAACGAGACACAGATACAAAGATAAACCAATGACAGCATTGAAACAAATTAAACACTGTATGGACGAGACCAAAGCTAAGAACAAAAACACTGTTGACAAGGAAAGAGCGAAAGAAAAGACATGATAAAGGCGACAAAGGTTAATATGCACATAGACTACAAAGGACTTTGTCAGTGGAATCTTATTTTTTACTGACACCGAGGGTTTAAAACTCTAAGCTTGGGTGCCCTAGTTGACGAATAGCTGACACACTTGCTTTATAAAAAAGACAATTTAAAATGGACCCTCTTTTAGGTAACATAATGCGTCAAAGGTAAGATTTCTAGCAATACCACATTTTACTAAGAGTACCGATGAACTGACAAAAGGTTTATAAAACTACCAACATTACGTGCACATCTCTGTCCTAAGCTGATATTGGCGAAAATCTTAGTACCTTTGGTTATATATTATCCATGCTATTGCATATGGTTTGATGTTTGATAGAGTGTCTAGATGTTTGACTTCTATCTGCACTTATGAACCACAAGGAACGAACCATTTTGATTTTCTGGTTCGGAGAGGACTGAGATTTTCACCCGAGCCAGATTATTTTTTCTCATATACACTTTGCTAGGAAAATTTGTTGAGCAAAGTTTTTTTCTGATTGTTAGGATGAAGACCAGATAATTATATTAGCAATTATTGCTATAACTTTCATAAGTGAATTGCAATTCATTCAAAAGGGAAAATAACAAAATTACCGAACAGAATTGTCAAGAGCCAAAGGCCATGAGGCAAAAAGAATATATGAATCTAACACCGGTGAAAAGGCAAGATCAAGAAATCTCAGACACCCAAGGGTAAGATTTCAATATTTCTCTGACGAGGCTTGCCGAGTCAGAGAACCATTGAAATCTTACCCGAGGGTGTCTGAGATTTCTAAATCTTGCATTTTCAACGGTGTTTGATTTATTTTCTCACTTTTGTAATCACGAACTACGATTTATTTACCACCAAGCCGTACTTGACATCCGACGTTCCTAAGCGACGTCAATGACGTCTGAATACGTTGCTTGGCAATTTCTGTCTTGTACCGGGGGGTACAAGACAAGGAAATCTCACACCGCTAAAAATAGGAACTGTTCTGTCTCAAAAGTGAGAAAAAGCAGGTTAAACCCAACGGAAAATTGTCTACAGCAATAGTCCTGACTTGGTACAGGCATTTCAAAAGAAACGGTCGGTTAAACCGGTTTTTATGTCCTGAAGCAACTCAACAGGAATTGCTATTGAGAAACCCAAAGACAATATCTTCTGAAATCCATGGTACATGTTACTTATCTAAACCTGAAACAAGACCAAGATAAAAGGTGGAAAAACATATATTTATCCCTTTGTAAACATATATCACAACGGAAAATCTGTTTCACAAACATCACCGACAAAGAAAAGTCTGAAAATAAAAGTGCATTTCAGAAAAACACAGAAAACAAAAGTACCGACAAAAAAAAACAAAAAATACAATTAAAAATAAAAACAAAACAAACAAACAAACAAATAACCCCCCCCCCCNCAAAAAAAAAAAAAACAACAACAAAAAACAATCAAACATAATTAACCAAACAAAAACAAAATCAGTCAACCACAATGGCTCGGACTTGGTACAGGCATTTGAAATGATATGTTGGGTTTAACCGGGTCTATGGCGCATCAGACCTCCCCTTCCAATGCGGTAGTATCCGGTAGCAACTCAACGACAATAGCTATTTGAAAAAATTAGAGAAAGAATACGACATGGATAACCAACACAACATTAAATTTTTTGTATGCTTACAATCTTTCATCAACGTTTCGATATCAACATCTATGTCATCCTTCAAATAAATTTTAAACATAAATGGTCATATTTACCATTACTCCTGATAAAGATATGAACGTTATACATATGTTTTATACAAATCTGATTTTATAACAATGCAATCAATTATTTAGATCTGATAACTTCATCTATGTAAAACCCCCGTCACACTGGGACGAAGACCATCAAGATCTTAGTACGTTCTTAAAACTTTCTGGAACGTAGTGAAAACGGGATAAAAATATAGCTTTAAAGTTTTTACAACGATTTCTCTACGTCAGTACTAAGATCGCGATACGTCTTTCAAGTTTATGACCAACTTCCTTGTAGGTCTACCAAGTCCTTACTACGTTTCTTCTGCGTTCATCACGCCTTTACTACTTTCAAACTACGTCCTTGATACGACTCCACTGCGACCATCCAGTTTGAAGTAGGTCTCCAATACGTTTCTACAGAGTTTGTCCTAGAGACAATGAGAAAAAAGATAAGTCATTGTCGCCAAACCTTGTGGTGGTCGAGGTTCTTTTTGCAACATTTTATTCCAAGCGTTAGTGATGTAACAAAATATAAAAAAAAACAGAGGTCTATACTAAAATGACAAAGTATCGGACGAACTTGGTTTATTTCAATTCTAATATTGGAATTTTACCAGTATTAAGGGTGGTCTGATTGGATCGGCAATATTGACTTCAATTCTTTAATGCATTCATTCTTCCATAATCTCCACTTGAAATTCTACTCGACGCTGCTGACGAACCGGACGTTACGGTTTTGATTTATGGCCCTGTCAACCTATAACGTTCTAGCCAATGTTCGAAAACTTCCGGGCGAATATTTTTGTTAAAAACGATAGCACTTACTGAAGAATTTGTAGCAATTCTCTTGCTGGACACGTTGTTACGTCAGACTGATGATTTCAACACACGGGAAACTAATGACTTATATGCAGCATACAAAAAGCATAACAGAACATTCCATTTATATTGAAATAAAACAACATTTTACTAGCATACTTGAAGTATGCGGAACGCGTGCATAACGGGCGTCTAACGAACAGTCGAACATCTGCATGGGTGGAAGACCAGAGTTTTGATGATCTTTCCTCAGATCAGTTTAATTATGTTTCCAAGTCAAATCAAACAGTGATAAAAAAGAAGTGAAACCGAAAGATGTGCATTACTCGTTAGATACAAGGAATTATGTGTGCGTTTATACATGTTTTAAAAACAAGAGAGAAGCTACTATATAACACTTAGCGTGTGTTTAACATATATCCCTGACTTTCATCCAATGTGTGCATATTGTTTTATCAATCAAATGTTTGCAAACATTGCAAATTTTGAGCTTTT
>MJUU01035188.1:0-13303 GCA_002080025.1 Modiolus philippinarum
AGACGGCATGACCAAAACAAAACAAATAAACAAAAATGACCAACATGCCACAAAAATGAAACACTAACAGTGTGAACCCTTACAAGATATTAAGATATAACCAGGTTCTCCTGAAACCAATGAAAAGTGACAGTTGGTGTTTGTCCGTCCGATAATGAACTCTGGATATACAAAAGATATCTATTCTCATCTGTCTGCCAAGTCATGATTCCGACTGTAAAACTTATATTGTGATTGAACGTTTTGAGACAGTAATTTCTCTTAACAAAGTAAAGGCACGACAGTAGCGAATGAGTTGTTAAATGTAAACAGTTACTGCTCAAAAACGAGAGGTTCACTATTGGAAAGGCGAAATCATCACTCTTGTCGTAAAGTCTCGTTTTCAGACTTTTCAACCCATTCCAGGTTGACCAGTTACCTTCATACAAGTACATTCGTCATCCGTCAATAACAATGGTATCCAAAGACAAAACCCCGATAAGACCATTTTTCTTGGGCTGTTGGTCAAAATGAACATTAGCTGTTACATCCAACAGTCATTCGGCTAATTTTAAGGTTTGTCAGTATATTTTATCCTACATAAAGCACGTGGCTAATTTACATGTACTACAGTATGTAAGAATTAAGTTATTTGTAGTTTGCATTAATTCATAGAAAAAAGAAGGGAAAGGGAATGTGTCAAAGACACAACGATCCAAAGGGGAGTAAATCATGCAGACTTTTAGAATCTTGGTAGTAAATAACAAAATACCGAAGTGACTGTTAATTTATTTTCTGTATATGCTTTTTTCGACAACTTATGTCTCATCAGTGCAGATCAAACCAAAACATTTGGAAGTCCATTTTACGAAAAACATGTTAAAGTTGATAGCGAACAAATAACCAAATTAAATAGAAAAGCAAAAATTCAGCTAAGGACAGAGCTATGCATGAGGGAGATGCTCCTTAGTTTTAAACAAAATTTTTGCAAAATTTAGATATTGCAAGTTTCAATACAATCGGTTTTCGGGTCAGTGCAGATCAAACCAAAACATTTGGAATACAAAGAATACCGAAGTTGCATAAAGAAAGTAATTTTTTTTATGCTGTGCACGTGTTTCAAGAAGTATCTGCTCATCAACAGCATTTAAATCCAAATATTTGGAAAGCCATAATCCAAAAGTAGTCCAAAAAGAAGTACTCATTTAAAAAAATATCGAAATAGGTAGCAAAATCCAGTACCAAGGACGACATCTACCAAGTGTCATACACGGAATGAAGCCTCAGTATTTTTAAAACAACGGCAGTAGAATACCGAAGGAACAAAGCACAAGATTACACAAATCAAAGTCCAGAGACAAGGCAAAAGCAAGAACACCAAAAGACGGAAGACCAAAGACACCACATGCCCACAAAACACACGAACATTACACAAAAAACTAAAGCACTTACAGTGTGAACTCTCAATAAACAAGAGTCACATCAGGTACCTCGGAAGGGTAAGCATGCCCTGCTCTGTGCACAGCACCCGTCACACTGTCAGTGGGTCAATCCAGGGTAAAGTCAAAACCGGTAATGTCAAATCAGGGAAGACGCGAATCTAGCTGAAAATGTCAGTTTTTATTTGTGACACTGACATTTCATATCTATCTATGATGTCGTGGTGATTGATTTGAATTTTGATAAAAACAGTAAATTTCTATAACACGCAAGGTAAAATTTTCCTGTCAGACAACTCGGACTATTGGGCTCTTGAATTCCCTCGGGGAACTCTGGTCTACTAGCAGTGGCATCGGCCCAATGGTTCAAAATACAAAAAAAACCGAAGTTACATATAAATATTAAATATTGATATGCTGTACACGTGTTTCAAGGAGTAACTTCTTATCAGCAGCATTAAAATCCTATAATTTCGAAAGCCATGTAACGAAAAACATGTTAATGCTGATAGAGAACAAATAACAAAAAGGGTCTAAATAGAAAAGCCAAAATTCAGCTAAGGACAGAGCTCTGCATGAGGGAGATACTTCTTAGTTTTAAACAAAATTTTGCAAAATTTAGATATTGCAAGTTTCAATACAACCGGTTTTCGGGCCAGCACCGAAGTACTGACTACTGGGTTGGTAAATACCCTCGGGGACTAACAGTCCACCGGCAGAGGCATCGGCCCAGTGGTAATAAATAACAAAATATCGAAGTTACTGTTAATTTATTTTCTGCATATGCGCATTTCGACAACTTATGCCTTATCAGTGCAGATCAAATTAATTAATTTTCGAAGTATTTTGTTTTGGTAGTAAATATTACATGCAGCGTTTTGTTTTGGCTATGTAGTGTCTGTGTTGTAAGAGTCACTTTCAGGTGACTACCACTGTTTGAAACTGTGTATTAATGATTCCTACAACATCTTGTTATTATTATGTACATGTTTGAGAGTGAAAATGATGCCTACTGTGTATGTGTTGAGTATAACAGTTTGAAATTTTTATGACTGATGCAATGATTTGATGTGGTAATTTAGTGTTTGAAGCGAAAAAGTAGCCGTTTGAAATGCATATGCTTAGTGTAATGTTTGGTGTTTAAAATTGAAATGATGCTGATGCAGCATGCTGGGATATATAAAGATAGGGATGAAGCGTTGTTCGACATTAAGCAAAAAATTCCACTCGAACAGGTGCTAGGGGTTGTCTTGAACTTACCTGAAGTATGCACAAAGCTCATTGTTGAAGGCCTCATGGTGACTTTAAGATGGGAATAATAAAAACGTTGTTCCTTTGATTGGGTCTACCATGACTTAGAGGCTTTCATTCATGTGCATTTACTCCATTAATATAGCAAAGATAACAGAAAACACCCACCATGGCCTTAAAATACAAAATCACATGCTACAATCCACTAAGGAACCGCACAAGAAAAACAATAAAAAGACAAAAGACAAACGTAGACAACGATAGGAACTCGGAATAGCCGCACTTGGTACCGGCAATAGCAAGAGCTAGCGTTATGGTTAAAAATTACAATAAATACAATAGTGGCGTAGAAAACGGTAAATTTCGTTATGCTGTTCACTTGTTTCAAGGAGTAACCTTGATTAAACCGATTTATGGACACCCAAACCTCCCCTCTCTCTATCCCGTTTCCCAATAGTATAAAAACATACGAATAAAATCCAATACAGGTAGACTACTTACTCCAAAACCACAATCTTGAGAAGGAAAGAATAAGCCAAAACGCTATTTGGAACGAAGGGTCATGGAAGGCTCTCCGCTAAACTGTCGGCTAGTTCAAATAGCCTAGTCTGCTGGTTAAACACTGTCGCACTACGGTAGGAAAATCAAATTCAAAACTTCCCGAAGGGTTTGGTAAAGAAGCATCGTGGATTTCAATAGAAACAATCTTCCATTGTTTATTTAAGACTGGAGGTCGTCTCTCCTGGAGTGTGGAGTTCGTATAAAGATTCCCCGTGCGAGAGATGTACGTTCTTTAGGTATTTCAATTATGGTGTACTTTCTCATATGGATATACTATTTAACTTTCAAATTTTGGCATATATTTTACTGGTAATTTCCAAATGTTACTACAGGTTTATAGTGCCTGTGTTTATCTCTGATGTTTTTATCGAACAACGGATGATAGTGATTTAAATAGCACTTAGCCAGTTAAAGTTATGTCTGTTGACGATCTCGCATCCATTAGATAAATAAAGAAATTGATGTAGCTTTGGTCGACATTTAGCAACTAATTCCGCTCAAATTGGTACTAGTATCCGACTTGAACTTACTATGGGTATGAGCAAAGCATATTAATTAAGGATGAAAAACATTAAAAGCGAAGATCCTTTACTTGGTTCTATCATGTATGTGTGGAGACATTAATGTTTAGAATGTTAAATGATGCTTGCAATGTTTTCTGCAAACAACGGCAGTAGAATACCGAAGGAACAAAGGGGTGAAATTCACAAAAATCGAAGTCCAAAGACAGGGCAAAAACGAGAACACAGAAAACAATGACGTTAGACACAAAAACAATGACACCAGACAGACACAAAGCACAGAACCAGAAACCACAACATTCAGAACAAAGGCACTCACAGTGTGAACTCCAGTGAAACTGAGAGTGACATCAGGTGCTCCGGAAAGGTAAGCATGTCCTGCTCTGTTAACAGCAGGTGAGGTGATTCAATCCGAGAAAATGTCAAAGCCGGTAGTCAAATCCGGGTAGACGCGAATCCAGCGGAAAATGTCCACTCTCACCTGGGACACTGACACGTCATATCTTTCAATGATGCTATGGTGACGGCCATAGAATTTCCCGAGGGATGAAATCAACAAAGATTGAACAAATCCCTGACCAAGCAGCCCCTGGGACAGTGTTTTTGCTCCGCTCAAAAAAATCACTGTACAAACCACAAGCTCGACAGTAACGAATCAGCTGTGAAATGTACACTCCATAGGCTGGAGAGGTAGGTATATTGCTGCTAAGAAAAGGAAAGTTCACAATGGGGAAATTAAAATCATCACGCTTGTCATATAGCTTAGATTTCAAACGTCCATCTTCGTCAATATACAATAAAAGATCTAGGTACGAAGCTGAAGTAGGTTTTTCAGTTGTTTCTTTAATTTCAAGCTCATTTGGATAGATCTGATGTAAATAATCCTTAAATTTAGGATTATTAAGAGAAAGCACATCGTCTATGTAGCGGAAGCTGAAATTAAAGGACTGGGCTAAATGTTTTTGTTTTCTTTGAATAAGCCCTTGTAAAAACTTGGCCTCGTACGAGTAAAGGAAAAGGTCAGCTAAAAGCGGCGCACAGTTTGTTCCCATAGGAATCCCTATTGTCTGTTGGAAAACACGACCTCCAAATTCGACAAAAATATTGTCGATCAAAAATTCTAACATTTTGATTACGTCAGTCTCGGTGTACTTCTTATTTGAATCGGTGTGGTTCTTAACAAAATATGTCTTGTGTTTCCCTATAACTAAATAGGTGTATCTGCGTTCTCCATTTTTTGTGCAGAAACATTGATGTCTTAAATCTGCAATTACTGTTTTCAGTTTATTGTGTGGCAGGGTTGTATAAAGTGTAGAAAAGTCAAAAGTTTGAATGCTATGGCAATGGGTAAGACTGGTTGAGGACAGCTGTTCAAGGAGATCTTTTGAATTTTTAAGAATCCACATTTGATTCACACCGCTTGTGGAGTAAGCTTTATTACAGTAATTTTTCAGGCCGTCTCTGACTGCGGTCAACAAAGTAGCGAATTGCCAAACGAATGCAATCTACACGATTCAACGTTTTTCCTAACCATCACAATGCTCAGAATGTAAATAATGCATTTAATAGGCAAATTTTGCTGACATTGAATGTTTCGAATGTAAATGTTAAGTAAGTACCAACCAAACGTTTGAGGTAACTTATGACTGGTTATTAAGTTTTTGTAATTTAAATAATGCTTGCTATGTTTGATGGAGTTATCTATCGTTTAAAATATAAATAAGGCTGCAAAAAATATGCACTGTTCTGTTGCTTTACTTTATTTTTATTATGCTTTTTTTATGTATATGGCACCTGAAATATTGTCAATTTGAATATGTCAATGATACCTGCATTGATTTGTGTTTTTTATCAAAAGTTTGGAATGTAAAGGGTGCCTGTTAATTTCATGCAGATTGCTGAATACTTGGATTGTGGTTTGCCTAATGCTTGGAATCTTAAAGATTTTTTATGAAATTCAGATGATGATTTGTTAGGATTTTATGTTTGTAATGTAAATGACACTTTGCATATGCCTGTTGAAGATAACTTGTTTTAATGTAAATGATACATGAAATATTTCCTTAGTTCATGTATATTTTGTACTGGTTAAAGTGTATGATTCATTCAATGTTTCCTGCTGGGTTTTAATTGTTTGGAATGTATATGGGGCGTGTAATGTTTGTTTACTCAATTTGCCTTTATTTGCTCATTCACTGTGTCTCTCATGCAGTGTGGAGTCCGTAAAAAGATTTCCCGTGCTTGAGGTGTATGCTCTTTATATTGTCAGTTATGGTGTACTTGTTCATGTGAGAATGCACTATTCAAATTCAACATTTTGCTTTCTTGTTTTGAAAAAAATTAAACCATTTTCAAGCCATCTTTATATATATTGCCAACATCTTACGATTCTACTTGCCAGGTTTTCTTATAAATAACTCGATGAGTGCCCTGTGATCGTTTATATGTTGTATTTTCTATTTTAAGCTTTGTCGAACAAAGGATGATAGTGTTTGTAAGGGAACTTTGTCCGAAATATTTTGCTTGTTGACGACCCCGCATCCATGACAAGAGGGAATACATTGTTGTGTTGTTTAACATTTAGCTGGTGAATTCCGCCCAAATTTGTTCTAGGGGTCGTCTTGAACTTACTATGAGGTAAGAGTGTTTGCTCTTTGTTGAAGCCTCATGTTGACTTCAAGATGAAGAACAACAATGAAAGCATTGTGCCATTAGTTTAATCTTACCAAGTACTTATAGGAATTTTGTCTCATGTACATTTACTCCATATGCCTTTATTTGTTCATTTACTGTGTGGTTTGTCTCTCGTACAGTGGGAGTTCGTAAAAAGAATCCCCTAGCTTGAAGTGTATGC
Organism: Modiolus philippinarum; assembly: GCA_002080025.1. Classification (NCBI taxonomy): domain Eukaryota; kingdom Metazoa; phylum Mollusca; class Bivalvia; order Mytilida; family Modiolidae; genus Modiolus; species Modiolus philippinarum. The sequence goes on from MJUU01035188.1 coordinate 6,606, forward strand.
TCAGTTATGGTGTACTTGTTCATGTTAAGATTTCTCATATGAATGCACTATTAAAATTCAACATTCTTGTTTTTCAAAAAAAAAAAATAAAAAAATAATGCCATCTGTAGATATATTGCCATGTTGCCCACATCTCCAGATTTTTCATTCCAGGTTTCATTACAATCAACAAGATTAGTACCTGTGATCGTTTATATTTTGTATTGTCTAGTTGTCCTTTTGTCAGGGAAAAAGGATTTCAATGTTTGTAAGAGAACTTTGTCCGATATATTATGCTTGTTGACGACCCCGCATCCATGACAATAGGGAATACATTGTTGTGGCGCTGTTCAACATTTAGCAAGTGAATTGCGCTCAAATCGGTGCTAGGGGCCGTCTTGATCTTACTATGAGGCAGGAGTGTTTGTTATTTGTTGAAGGCCTCATGGTGACTTCAATATGAAGAACAACAATGAGAGCGTTGCTCAATTGCTTAATCTGACCATGTATTTATAGGGATTTTGTCCAATGTACATTTACTCCATATCCCTTTATTTACGGTGGATTTGGCCTCACGTACAGTGTGGAGTCCGTAAAAAGGCTCCCCTTGCTTGCTGTGTATGCGCTTTATTTTGTCAGTTATGGTGTACTTGTTCATATGAGAATTTCTCATGAGAATGCAATATTAAAATTCAACATTTGGTTTTCTTGTTTTGTAAAAAAGTAATACTATTTTTCAGGCCATCTGTATATACATTGCCCATATCTCAAAATTTAATTTTCCAGGTTCTCTGACAATCAACTCGATGAGTAGCCTTATGATCGTTTATATGTTGTATTGTCTATTGGTCCCTTTGTCAGGCAAAGGATAACAGTGTTTGTAAGGGATCTTTGCCCGATATAATATTCTTGTTGACGACCCCTCATCCATGACATTAGGGAATACATTGATTCGGTATTGTTCAACATTTAGCAAATGAATTCAACTCAAATCGGTGCAGGGCCATCTTGAATTTACTATGAAGTAGTAGTGTTTGCCCTATAATGAAGTCCTTATGGTGACTTCAAGATGAAGAATAACAATGAAAGTGGTGTTCCAATTGCTTAATCTTACCATGTATATATAGGGATTTTACCCTATGTATAATTACTCCATATGAGTTTATTTGTGAGTTTTATAATTGTTTCAATATAAATGATGTCAGCAATGTTTAAGGATATTTTTTCCTTCAATTTTTTTGCCGTTACTGATACCTGCAATGATTTGTTGTTGTTATTCAGTGTTTCAATGTAAATGATATCTGTATTGTATTTAATGCTAGAGATGCATATAATGTGTTGTCTTGTTACTTCAGTGTTCAGAAAGTAAATAAATAACAAAATACCGAAGTTACTGTTAATCTATTTTCTGCATAAGCGCATTTCGACAACTTATGTTTCATTAGTGCAGATAAAACCAAGACATTTGGAAGAACATTAACCAAAAAACGTATAAAAGCTGATAGAGAACTAATAACCAAAAGGATCTAAATAGAAAGCAAAATTCAGCTAAGGACAGAGTTATTCATGAGGGAAATACTCCTGAGTTTTGAACAAAATTTTTCCATTTTTTGATACTGCAAATTTCAATACAATCGGTTTTCGGGTCAGCACTGAAGTACTGGTTACTGGGCTGGTGAATATCCTCGGAGACTAACAGTCCACCAGCAGAGGCATCATTCCAGTGGTAATAAGTAACAAAATACCCAAGTTACTGTTAATTTATTTTCTGCATATTCGTATTTCGACAACTTTTGTCTCATCAGTGCAGATGAAACCAAAACATTTCAGCTAAGGACAGAGCTGTGCTGTGTAGTTAAATAATGGAGATACTCCTTAGTTAAATGATGTTTTGAATGTTGCCTGTGGTAATTCAGCATTGTAGTGGGTTTTGCACTGCAGTATCTCTTTTTGTCTTTGAAGCTATAGAAATTGATAAAAATGTTTCAGTATATCATTTTCTTGATGATAAAAAAAAGAATTTGGTTAAATACCAAAGGCACAAAGCAAGATGATATTACATAAATAAAAGTCTATAAACAAGGAAGAATCGAGAACACCAGAAGACGGATGACAGGTACATTGTACTTATAAAAGTAAGAGCAACACAAATATAACACTCAAAACGAAAGAATCGACAGTGCAAACGTACTCTAAAAAAAACAAGAGAGACACCAGGTGCTGATAAAAGACGTACGCAACAGATTTTCTAAATAATATATCAACATCCTTTTCTTTCTGAATTAACCTTAATCTTTTTCTTTGTAGGCTTCAAGAATTCCTATAATGTTTTTCTCTATTTTTTACAAGATTATTGCTTATCTAAGATGCAAATATTTCCTAGATTATTGCTTATCTATGATATCAGTATTTACAAGATTATGGCTTATATATGAGATATTAGGGGAGAAGTTTTACAATAACAAAATCAATCTATTATGAAAAATTGGATTAATACCATAGATACGATCAACGGTGCAAATGATCGAGCCCGAGGACGAAATCATCTGCTTCATTTTGAATCTTGTCATTATCTTTGTGGTCTTCATTAATTTAATCACAGGAATGTCTAGAAGGTGAACTTCCATATCAATACAGTATTGGTATCGGTATCTAACTTTTTTGTAGCTAACAGTGATGTGTTTCTCTGTGAGTGGCGTTCAAAAATAAACGCCAATAGATATTGCCACCGATGGGTGCATTTTATATGGATGTAAAACATCGGTCAAAATATTTTTGTAATAACAAAAAGAAACGATCCAACAGATGTGCAGGCTTGGTGTGGCATACATACTATAGGGGATCATCAATATGGAAAAGCTAGTTGGCCAAAATATTGTTTTGTTTTGTTTAGATTTTTCACTTTTTCCTGTGCTTCACTGTCATTTGATCTGTTTGTAATAATAAAAAATGCATCGTGCAAGTCTATTCAAATATCTAGTTTCTCTTGAAAATTCATGAAGCTCCTTGAACATATTTGCAAATTACCCCTGTATCACTATGAAAACTAACATTCCTGCAGACTTTACAAACTTAAAACAAAAGTCCTAGAAAAGGTACTCTAGAACAATATTCACCCCCTCCACATGTCTCGCCAGTTTTAACCAACAAATATTGAACATAAATATTGAACGGTTAAATATGGAATAGAATTAATTGAATTGTAATTTTGTCCGTGTCTGTCCTTTCATAGTAACAACCATAATTTTTTATGTGCGTATTACTTCACACTATCGATGATGTTATCTGTTTAGTTACCTCTTTCTGAATGAAACTTCAAATGAGTTATTGTCCATTCGTCATAATTTGATTGAAATTTGTCGCATGTAAATTTCATTTATTTTTATATACTTTTTGACTTAAATTTGATTAAGAGGGAGGTCAAATTCGTTTTGAAAAAAAATCGTCAAGGACTATGCATTTATATATTTTTACTGACGACAGAGGTGATTCAAAATTAACTTGAACGTTATGGATGTAAAAAAATAACTATTTAACTTGCCCAGGACTTTTAGCCATATGTCAGATTTAGCTAAGTTGTCAAGATATTCCACAAGGGAGATTATCTATATATTCTAAAACAGTAATAGGTCATTGACTGATCAGACGAAGAATTCTTTTTATTGTCACTCATTTAATTTATTATCATACCGTGATTTTGCAAATATCATAAACACTCCAACAGTTGACATGTCAGATATTCTTCTTAGGCTTGTTAATGCCTAAGGGTATAGCGCATTTCCATAGAAACGAATTTAATTGACTGTTAACCTCTAGAAACCAAAGTTATTGACAAAAAGAGAGCAACAAATAATATTTATTACTTGAAGGCCTATTTGTGTCTTTATAAACTATCCTGTCTTGAAGAATATCCATGTGCTTTTTTATTTTGTAGTAAAGTATCTAGTATGAGCTATACCAGCCTTTTGATTTGTATGAATGATTCAATCGACAGTTTATACATCGTCATTATTATTCTAATTTTCATAGATGTTATTGACCCCTGATGTTTATCTTTTTATAAGTCCTTTGGTCAAGATAATTGGATATTATCTTACCTACATGACAAAACCATGGGAAATAAATATGAAAATACCGACTGTTAGCTTTGTTTCTGCATATACGCATTTTCACACCTCATGGTGAATGAAAGGATATGGAGTAAATGCACATGAGACAAAGTCTCTACAAATACATGGTAAAAACAAGCAAAGGAACAACGCTTTTATTGTTGTTCTTCATCTTGAAGCGACCATGAGGCCTTCAACAATGAGCTTTACTCATACCTCATAGTAAGTTCAAGACGGCCCCTAGCACCGGTTTAAGCAGAATTCTAAGCTAATTGTCGAGCAACTCTACATCCATGTCTTCATTGGTCATGGGTGCGGGATTGTCAACAAACATTAATTAAACTGGCAAAGTGCTCTTACAATCACTGTCATCCTTTTTCCGACAAAAGCATAGTGGGCGATTACAACATATAGTTTCTAAATTACAAAAATATGTCAAAATTTGAAAGTATGTATAGTATATCCATATGAGAAATTCTCTCACGCACAAGTACGCCAAAACTGAAATATATTGAGAGCATACATCTTTCGTACGGGGAATCGTTTAACGGACTCCACACTGCAGGAGAGACAAACTCATGTCTCTTCAGTGCAGATACAGTCAAAACATTTCAAAGACCATAAACCGAAATACGTGAAAAGCTGACAGAGAACAAATAAACAAATAACCAATAGAATCTAAATACAAAAGCCAAAATTCAGTTAAGGACAGAGCACGAGGGAGATACTCCTTAGTTTTGAAAAAAAATATTCTAAAATTTAGGGAAAGAGATTGTTTTATATTCTTAAAAGTGAAAAATCTCATTTGTCAGAGCCAACGGCAGTAGAATGCCGAAGGAACAAGGGAAGCGAAGACTACAAAAATCGAAATCCGAAGACATGGCAAAAACGGAAACAGAGAAAAACAAAGACAAAACAAGGACGTGAGACAGCTACAAGCACGGAAATAAAAAGACGACATTAAAAACTAAGATGAGCAGAAATTAAAACAAATTGAAATTTACATGCAACAAATTGTAATAAAAAGATAACCAGCAAAGGAGAAAGAGTATCGCTTAATGTTGTTCATCTCGAAGCCACTATGATGCCACAACAATGCCCAATAGTAAGCTCAGGCTCCTCGTTGCTAGATGTGTATCCATGAATTTATTGACCACTGGTGCAGAATAACCAACTGATGATGATATTATAGAAATGCTTAACTACGAACCTTTCAACTGATAAGACCACTTACCACTACAAATGACAAAGTTCACGGTTTTCAATCAGTGAACTTTTAATTGCATCTGTGTATAAACTCCAATATTCACAGCTAGAGTTTCCCGCAAAATTATGGTTATCTTTACTGATAATAGCAATTTAAGCAAAATTTAGAAGTACGGGATATGTATCTGCGCCGCGTTTCTTTCTGTATTAATTCCCAAAAATAATGGACTTACCTTTCCCTGAAAATTTCGACGCCATCTGATCAGAAAAATCACAAACATGAGCATTCGGATTTTTAAGTCATATTGTATTAAAAATGAATGTATGTCCAGTTTTTCATTTTCAATTCTGAGCTTTCATGTCCCGTTTTCCATTTCCGGAGCACGGCAGAATACACACCTTACTCTTTATCCTACTACCACTTTACTCTGACTCACTTGTTATCATTTCTAATGGTTTATTCTTTATAGTTTCTGATGTTTCTTTTTTTAAGATGCCTCAGTCTTTCAAAGTTTTGTTTTCTTGTGTGGTCTTAAGCCTTTTATTAAGTCTCCCAAACGAAGTTTGGGAGACTTATTGTTTTTGTTGCGTTTCTTATTATTATTCTTCTTTCCATTTCTTCTCGTCCACAATGAACTTGTCCGCACAAAATCTCCGAGACCATCAAACCTAGAGCTTTCAAATCTTGTAGGATATTAGCCCCATGTATCTAGATGTGCAATCATCAAAAAATTTTCAAAAGGGGGTCCATTAAGGGTACTTTTGGGGGTATCAAAAAGGGGTGGGGTCGTCCTATAGTAACCCTATGGGAAATTGAAATTTTGAAAGTTTTTCACCATTTTTTTCACTGTTTCTCAAAAACTATTAACACTAGCTCCATGAAACTTCATCAGAAAGGTAAGGATCATATAAGAAAGGGTTCCACAGCATTGGGAATTTCAAAATAACTACCGTTGCCATGGAAACCATACCAAAAAAATGGAAATTTTGGGAAAATAGTAGTTTCTGTTGATAATAGTATTTTAATTACAGCAATGTGTATTACTTAGGTTATAAGGGGAACCCCTGCCCAAATTTTTTTTGGAAAGGGTCTGAAATTGGGTGTAATGGACAAAAGAGCACTTTGTTGTCATGGAAACAAAACCAGAAACGTGTTTTTTTGTTGAAAAATTGAGTTTTCTGCCCAAAAAAAAAGGAATTTTGAGAAATATGTATTAAATAGGTTATAAGGGGAACCCCTGCCCAAATTTTCTTTGGAAAGAGATCTGAAATTGGATGTAATGGACAAAAGAGCTTTTAGTTGCCATGGAAACAAAACCAAAAGCATATTTTTGGGGGAAAATCAGGTTTTTTGTTAAAAAAAGAAGGAATTTTGAGAAATATGTATTACATAGCTTATAAGGG
>MJUU01035198.1:7087-24057 GCA_002080025.1 Modiolus philippinarum
TTGAAAGACACACATTTACACTTTTAGATACATCGAAAACCACAAGTTCCCACATGTATTTAATAACAGGGACATTATCGAAGTACCATATAAAATATTTTGATGAATGATTAGTTTGTCTTATTATTTCTCTATCGTTCGTAACTCAAGGTTAATCAAAAAGGAGGTAAGCATTTCATTTTGAGCAAAAAATTTTAATTTGGCAAATCACTTACCAAAGGTGAATTTCCGAAACATCAATTTTTTGGTAAAAAGACATCACGTGCTAGCACAGTATACTCCTTTTAAGATGACTTTTGAGTATACAGGCTAATGACCGCAAAACAACGAAAATTCTAAATCTTTGATAGATTCAGGCCTCTCTAGACTAGAAATCAAAGCTCCGATGGAGCTGAATCTCGAGGCCCTGAAATTCTACATGTGGCAAAACTTCGTAGTCATCCAAAGAACTACTGCATACGTCTGCATGTATTAAGTTATAGTCCGTAATACGTGAAAATAATCGGATTGTGTGATTTCGCATGTTGATTTCATTGCTATTATGTATTATCAAGCGCATTTGGCAACTTATTGCGATTTTAAAGGCGTAAAACTTCTTAAAAGGCGACCGCGAAGCGAGAGCTAAGAAGTTTTCAGTCTTTAAAATCGCTGTAACTGGCCAAATTGCGCTTGATTATTAATTTGTGCGAAAATTCGAACGAACAAATAGCGATGTTTGTATTTTGAATGCTACGAAACATTTACTACACTATTTTAAGATTACACACTACAACGACTCGTTATTGATTTTTTGTAACTATGAATGGGGACATGTTTGACCTAAATAAATAATTTAAATCATAATTATAGAACACCAATCCCTGAATCAATTACTAATTGAGACTCAAAACAATAAATACGTTACTGACTTTGAAAATTTATAAACGTAATGTTATAAACTCAATGTTATAATACTAAATTAATCGCGCTTCTGGACACGTGTACTTATGTAAACTTTAAATATAGATCGCTTCAGCTGTGTGAATACACATCTGACGTGTTTACCGTACGTTTCATTTTAAACCAATAAAAAACATCTTATAAAGGTCAATGGGCGTGTTTTCCCATCAGATATAAAGACAGCTATTCATTTTCTATAAGCAACGAGTAAAAAAAAAGGAGTAATTTGATTAACATGCATATTGTTTTCAGTTTAATTAAACAACACTGTATTCAACTCAAGAAAATGGAAGAAATTTAACTTAAATACTAAATGTATCCGATTTTGAAAGGAACTTGCGCACTATATCTTATTGGAAGCACGAAGATCATCTTTTAGAGCTGTTAATAGGCTTGAAGCCTCACGCGGGGCACGTGATTTTTTCTTGCCATATCAATATCTCTCCAGCCATTTCATGGCTTCGAGATAAAAAAGAAGTTGTCCTTGAGACCTGCATTTAAATGAAAGACTTAGTATATTTTAATGGTTTCTTAGTATGAAATGTGAAAGAAAGGAAAATATAAATGACATTAAAATGTTTAACTAATTATACCCTACGCAACGAATGGTACTATGACAAAACAAAATTTCTATATCGGACAATTAGATTTATATAACGATTAATAAATTGCTCTTAATTACATGAAATAAAAAGAGATGACAAGAAACATCTACAATGGCTGAAAAAGGATTGGTTACGAGAAGATGCTAAGATGCTAAGATGCTAAATCGGCCCAAAGGGATATCAAAATTATTTTCTTCAATGAAACTCATCGTTTCTTATGTATTTATAAAGCATAATATTCCTATTATTTAGAATATACACTAATAATTGGATCTATTGACAAATATTCGATAAAACTATGTTCTTTTACACCCCTATCAAGAGTAATTAACATTGGGGCTATGGGAAAAGGCTTCCAATGTATCACGTTTCAAATAAAATTTAACTATGACCTGCATTTGGACCCAGCTTCATATTTACACCATAAATGCATTACACATAGGGTATTATTCATGCAAAGAATCAACCTGGGTCCACGTGGAGGTCAAGTTTAAAAACATGAAAAATGCAAACATTTTCAACTCCGAATGACTTACCGTAAAAGTCAAAATTATAATCAATATTACTCGTTTATGTATTACCCGTATAAATAAAAAGGTATCAACCCAACACGTCATTTTAAAAATGCTAAATGCGGCAATTTCTCAAGTTATAATCAATTTTATATATTTGGCAGTTTGCCAATACTGATAAAATGGGTTATCGGTCTTTGTCCTGAGGTTGGAAAGAAAACATATTTTTTCATTACAAAACCTATTTTAAAATGAATAATTATAGTATTAAGTAGGTTTCTTTTGACATTTTTATACTACAGCAAAATTCTTAAGGTCGTACAATGGTATGGCGTAGTTGTAGTTGATCATTAACTTAAGTTCGAGTTGTCCAATCCTTATGAAATTTTAACACTATGTTCCTTGGCACAACAGGCAGGCTGTAATAGGGTTTGGGTTTTGTGACACCCCCCGTTTTTGAAAAAGGGACCAAAAAGGGCAAAATTTGGTGTTTTCACATATTCGGCTGTAGAATTTTTATTATTCATCGGATTTTGATGGGTTGATATTCAGTGTGCTCTTGAGAAAAATTCCAGTCAGTAGAATGCCAACAGATTTCACGTCTTATGTACCTGTCATGAGATGAATAGGGCCTAAAAGTGGTGAATCTCAACAATTTAATTTTTTTTAATTTCTAGTCCGATTTTGATGCAGTTTTTCCAATGGATCCTTATAAGAAAAATAAAATACTTCTTGAATATTAGATTTTTGATAACTTGTTTTCTTTTGGAGCAATAAGGGGCCGAATTTGGCATATTACAAATGTTCAGATTACCTAAAATTTCTGTTTTTCAAGGGACATCATTGAGATTTTTTTCTATAGATTCCTGATTTTTCGCATCTCTTAGGCTTCTGGGCTATAAGGAGTCAAAGGGGCCAAAATTGCATTTTTTCAAAATATAAATAACCTGTATTTTAATTGGACTTCGATGGGATTTGTTTTATTTAGATTCCTTTTGTTTCAAGCTCTTGGTAGTATGTCAACAGATTTTGCGTATCTCTTACCGTTTCTTTACTGTAAGGGGTCAATGGGACCGAAATTGGAATTTTTGAAAATACGTTAAATCATTTATTTTAATCGGATTTCGATGGGATTTCTTTCTTTGCATTCATCTTGATGTAAGCTGTAAGTAGTATGTCATCAGATTAAACAGAACTGTTATATTTTCGGAGCTTTTAGGGACCAAAAGAGCTATTTTTATGCTCCCTAGTTTGTGTCGAGCTACTTATTGTGTCACCAAATTACTATGACAAGCTCTTAACTGTTTCAACATTCACTTTAAATTCTACTTGTTTAAATTTCAGCGGTCGATATGCTGTGGTCGTATCATGCTGCTCTCGGCGTAGCCCTTTATTAATATCGAAAATCATGTTTAATATATGTAGCATTATAGGTACCGGCGTACAGTTGTTACACTGATTGTATGAAATAATTACTGTTTTGTACAGGGTAAAATGTATACAGTTGAACATGTCTAATCCGACATACTGTGTGACCATAAGAATGCTTCGGATTATACAGGATGTCGGAATACTCAGGTTTAAAAAGCAGTTTTGAAACTATCATTTGGACCAAAAAATTACGTGCTAATACTGGAGATCTTTTTTGAATTTTATGCTATAAGCTATGAATCATCATTTCTTGTTTTATTCCCAAATCGTGTAACTACCATGTGACTTTATGTTAATGTCTAAGTTACTTTCACGACTTTCCATGTGAAAATTATTTTATCTACATGTATATCTAAATGTCAATCTTTCAAGACGTTTACCATTTGTTTTTACCTTTTATGCCTATATTTTTAAATTTAAATACCCCCTAAAAGCAAACACAATCATTTTTTAAGTTATAGTTGAACACTCATAGGGCCCCCTTGTAGAAGTCCTCGATTTTGGCCATTTCCGGTTTCAAGTAAGTGAGAACCGAACTAAACTAATATTCTTATCATTTAATAATGTATTATAATGAGTCGTGCGTTGTTTATGGCAATCTAAACGAGTCTCACATCGTTGTATCCATGTTTCGTTAATTTTTATTATTATGCTTGCCATAGTATTTTTAAACCGATATAATACTGTTGAGCACTAAATTGGATGCTATGTTTATTTCTGATAAGTATTTTTATCGGTAATTTGTATGAATTTCCTTTGATCTGCAGAGACTGATAATCTTAGTACCACCGAACTGGACATTATCACGAAATTATTAGGTCACTGGAAGGCGTCACGTGCGGGTTGCTATGCTGACGCCATATTTTGTACTATTTGACGTGTTCATACGCGTAATACGTTGAATGAAGAACCCATAAAAATATTGGAATTAACAATAGATTTACTGTGCTAAAATAGAAATTTCAGCTTTTTTCCACTTAATAATTTCAGCTTTTTTCCACTTAATATACAGTTTAATTTATCATTTTGTGAATTACCGATAAAAGAAATATAGGACATTTTGTTTTTGATACGGACTTTATCACGGCGTAACGCATCAAGGTCGCCTTAACGGGCTCACTTGATACTGGCCGTGATGAAGTCCGTATCAAAAGCAAAATGTCCTATATTCCATATATCAAAAGTAATACAACTTTGCCATATTGGCTAATTGCCAGAAGTTTTTCCGACGTAGACCATAGAGAATTTGGGTTTTTGCACCTCTGTGAAAAAATTGTTGTAAGGTGACCTGCGCATGTGCAGTTTGAATATTTTATCATTTGACTAGTTAGTACAGATACATGTCTTAACTTTTGACCGTATATTTTTCATATCCATGTTGGGCCGGAAAACGGCCTTATCGCAACCCATCCTTTCAGTTACATGCTACAATCTGCCAGGACATTACACATGAAAAACGGAAATAAGACAAAAGACAAACGTAAACAACGGTAGGAACTCGAGACATCCGGACTTAGTACCGGTACTTGCAAAAGTAGGGTTAAACCAGTTTATGGGTACCCAAACCTCTCCTTTCTCTGTCCCATTTCCCTATAGTATAATAAACATGCAAGTAAAATCCAATACAATAAGTAATGAAGTAGACTACTAACTTCATGACTACAATATTGAAAGGAAGGAAAATTACAATACGTTATTTTGAAAGAATGGTCAAGACGTGTTCGCCACTAATCTTCCGGCTAGTCAAAGTCTTTCTAGTTCTTACATTCTAACATTCTTAACTTACATTCTTTACGCAATTGGGGATATCGACAGGATATTCTACACGTGTCCGTTGAATTAGCTTTGGGATCCAGTGACCTGAGGATTTTACACACATACTGGCCTCTCACTGATACTGCCGATGTCTACTGAATTACATGATGATTCTTTATCAAACCCATTGGGAGTTTTGAATTTGATTTTTCTTCCGTAGTGCGACAGTGTTTTACCAGCAGACTAGGCTCCTTGAGCTAGCCGACAGTTTGGCGGCGAGCACTCCTTGACCCATCTTTCAAAATTACGTTTTGTTTCCCCATTTTTTTTCTAGATTGTGGTCATGGAGTTAGTAGTCTACCTTTATGGGTTTTATTCGTATGTTTATTATACTTTAGGGAAACGGGACAGAGAGAGGGGAGGTTTGGGTACCCATAAACCGGTTTAACCCTACCGCTGGCTTTTGCTAGTGCCGGTACCAAGCCCGGCTGTCCCGAGTTCCTATCGTTGTCTACGTTTGTCTTTTGTATTTTATTGTGTTTTTTTTTCTTGTGCAGTTCCTATTTACTTTGTGGCATGTGGCTATGTTTTACGGCCATTGTAGGTGTTTCCTGTTATCTTTTTTATTCTAGTTTTCGTATGACATAAAATGTCTGGTTTCACATTAAATCTTTATTTTTACAGATTTTGATGAATGTCAGTCAAACCCCTGTCACAATGGAGCTACATGCAACAACCACTTCAATGCATTCTCATGTAATTGTGTTCCTGGATACGACAATGCCACTCATTGTGCTACAGGTAACTTCGTTAATGGAACAACACTTTCTTTTCGTGTTTTAAGATTTATTTCATTTTTGTGGTAACCAAAGGAAACTATTTTTAAACCATAAATAGAAAAAGATACACAACACCAGGAGGTAGCAAAAGACTATAAACTGAAGTTGTTTTTGAGTAGAGACCATTGAACTCCATTCATTTAATTAATAATCTATCTAATTAAAGGAAAACTACTTACTCATAAAATTCAAGTTACTTCACAGACTTAGAGCTGCACCTTCGTTCTAGTGAACTCATAGAAAGACTTCTGTACGGACAAAAGTTTTCAGATTAACTCCAACTATTAAAAAGCTTGATAAGGCCATTCAAAATAAAATTTTGTGTCTCAAGTCCCGCCCGCAGTATCTAAAAGCTCAAAATTTTACAAAAAACTAAAGTGTATGGTTAGATATCTTTGGAATTAAGCTCAGATGTATTAAAAAATTATCACATAGTGACATCAAAATAAGATTTTAGTGACATCCATGAAATCATAATACTAGTATTAAAAAAAAATCGCCCGCTCACACCAAATTTGAAGTAAAAATTCTTGAGAAACAAATAATTTATTTTGAATGGCCTAATCAAGGACGTCTGCATCGTTCAGATTTCCCAGCCTCATCATCAAGTGTTTGAAGGCGAATTGCTTCCTACAGACTACTACGTCGACAAGAGCTTTCATCTTTATAAGCATCTCTGTTGATATATTGATTTCCACAAAAAGGCTACTGTGATAAAAAGTTTCATGCACAGCAAGCACAATTGAAAGATGGTTTGATTCGTGCGAACATACCAGTAAAAAGAAAGCGTGTTCAGCTTCAACTTCCTTTTTTTGCTAGACTCATGGTCTGCTACTCACAGACTGCAGTACCGGAAATAATTTTAAACGTAAACATTCAATATTGGAAAACGACTTGTAACTGATTATTAATGGGAGCAAACTACAAAACACTATATGTATCGTAAAATCATGGCAGTTTATAATATTTTAGCACATGAAAGACGTTTTATACACACATATCACTATAAAACTATTTCGTTAAAGGATTTCACTCACATTTGACATAAGCTCGGACATTTACAATAAAAGATGGAATATTGCAATAGCATTAGCAGGAAAGAATAATAGCTTCTTACATGAGTACAGATCAAAGATCGGCTTAAATCTCACGATTGTAAGAAATTCCATCTTTTCTCGAGTAGAGCGCAGCAAAACGAGAGAAGAAGACAAAGAATTTCTTAGTGAAAGATATTCCGATCTTTGATTTTAAGTATGTAAGTAGCTATTTCTTCTTCAATGTCACAAAACCTTTAGCAAAGGAGCAAAGTCCCCGCCCTTTTTAAACACTTTTCATTATGACGTCATATTTATAATGTTTTGTCATGGTAACTGCTACTGATTCATATAAATAAACAGTTCTGATTGGTCATTTATCTAGTTAAGACGAATGCACGTGGTCTTGTCTACACTCGATCGTCTCACACCGGAAATGGTCATATACAGAAAAATGTGGACGACGGTAAAAGAATTGATTACACTGATGAAGAACACACATACGACATACCAGATTCAACAGTAGAATAGTTTACATAATCATATCAATCGTCTTTTTTATACACCTGTTTGTGATACGGTAAAACATACTTTGTTCGTCTTTTCATTTATCGCGACTTGTTTTTTCAAACTTGGAACAAATTTGTCGATTCAGGTGTTAATTGGTACCAACTATGGCTACAATTAATTAATAAAGAATCTTTTGTCCAGGGGTAGACCAGACGTTTTTTTATACAAAATGAAAAAGTAAGCGAGAACCGAACCGTCAGTCAAAAGAACGAACAATCAATGGACAACGGCAACATGGAAACACCAAGAAACAAGGACACAACTTGAGTACAGGACAAAAAAGAAAAATGAAGACACACATACAGATGAACAACATGGACCCATTAAAAACCGTGGGTGAGATCAGGTGTACCGGTAGAGTAAGCCTCTCAGGCTTCTCCATAATTCAACTCCTGTAGTAAAGTCAAATCTGATAGAGGAAAAACTAGCTTTAGTTGTAAAGGGAAAGATATGTTGTCATCTGGGAAGCAGATATCCCATGTTGTCCAAAAGATGGTGATGTCGACCGTAAAACTTCTGTAGTGAGCTTTTTTCTAGTTTTGAATTTTAGGCGCATTTTGATATTCTTATATTGTGTGTATTCAGATTATGATGAGTGTCAGTCTATACCTTGTCAAAATGGTGGAAGCTGTAATAATCTGTTTAACCAGTTTTCATGCAACTGCACTGGTCGATACGAAGGAGAAATATGTGAAAAAGGTAAAAAAAACATTGATGTTCAATTGTTTTGCAATATCAGATTGCTATCATTTTGGTTTTATACGATTGCAGTAAATGAATGTCGTGAAAATGAGATATACTTGTGTCGTCGTCAACGTTTGTTGACACTTCTTTCAGGTGATGACTTAATAAGTGCTATGTTCGTATCATTATCATTTTAACACAATCTATTTTAAGTGACAGGCTACAAAAAATGACCTGGAGCAAACTTAATCACAAAAATAATTCTTTTTACTATATTCTCTTGCTCAATCATTTTCATTTCTCAGTGCTCAATCATTTTCAGCCCTCAGAGCTCAATCATTTTCAGTCCTCAGATAATAACTCAGTCGGAAGTTATCACAGTGACTGTAATATAAAAACAAGTTAAAACAAATTAAAGTTCCTATGTGCATGATATTACTTCAAATGTATAATTCTATAGAGATCATTCTAGAGAAATTATAGAAAAGATTTATCAATTGGTTGACAGCTAATTAAATATATACGTCTCGTGTGCAATATTCCAGCAATATTCAGAAAATAGCATGTTTATCATTTATTCAGTAACAATAAAAGGAGAGGAGACGTAGTTTGGTTCCTACTTCATCATGACGAACAAAAGTAGCGTTGCCATAATCGATTTAAGGTAATTCAAACAGAGGTTGTTAATTTTGTAATGGGTATTAAATGTTCAAAGAACCTTGCACTCTCTCCATATAAACGTCAATAGCAGGTAGGCAATTCATTTTGGAAGGGTTGTATCCAGCACGCCGATCATAGCTTGGTCCATTTTCTGTATTCTGGTGTTCCCTCAGTGTCAGCCTAGTTTAGGAGGATCCGTAAAAGACTACTTTTTACCCCTAGATTGTTAGATTGTCTTGCCCAAGGGGAAGATAATGGTATGTTTAATGTCTTTGGTGCGGATGCTCCCAGTGGTACCCAAAAATTCATACATTATTGATAATATGTCATTCCGTTTCTTCCACTATTTTGGTAACAAGTTACTGTTGCTATGAATATTTATGTTTAAATATGAAGAATTATCTGTGATTGCAGATAGATAGAAAAAAATATTCAAAGATTTAATGAAGTTTGATTATTTTACTGTCAATTTTTAAAGGATATTTCTTTTTTTTTTAACAAAGCGATATATTTTAATGGGCGAGCTTATGAGAAAAGGATGCATGTATTTTAAAGTTGGCAAATGAGTTGAAGTAAAATTACACAAACGGCAAAATGTTTTTATACTATATATTTTTACTGAATATCCTTTAAAATTGAAGACGATATATTAAAAAGAATGTTGAAACATGTGATACGACTGTCTTTTGATTTATTAAATACTGAACATACAATTCTCAATATATAGATTGCAGACCTGGCCCTGCTGACATTGTTTTTGTGGTGGATACATCTGCAAGCGTTGAAAATGACGTAAACAGAAGCATTAACTTTATTGATGAATTTGTAAGAAAAGTTCCCATTGGTCAAAACGATTTTCAGGTAGGAGTTATAACCTATGGCTTCCAACCAACCGTGTTGTTTGACCTGAACGACCATACGTCAGCAGCTGATATCCATAATAATCTCCGGAGCGTTGTAGGAGAGGATGCTGCAACTTTTACTACCCCAGCACTACAAAAGGCTGTCGAGGTAAGAACTGTTACACAAGTTGCCATGACAGCAGGGGTGTCAAAAGCATATTGATATCTCATAAACAAGGCAACAATGGAGTGCGTGATAATAAACTGATCATCAGGTCGTAGGTCATATTGTCTGAATGCGTTCAGTAATGTCACTAGTTACAATAATCTTGGTTTTTACATTAACTCATTTTGAATTTTCCTGTCGAAAAATCTTATATTTAAGGAGACTAATGAAAACTTTTTGAATTTGTGTCAGATTTCGGAAACTCCTCTGGTTTTCTCCAGTTCAATGGGTTAAAAAGAATTTTGCACACGGACCCCTACTTTTTATTTCATTAAAATCATCAAATCAAATCACTTGAGAAGTTTTCATGAAATTCTTGATATACCTTTCTAGCTTTTAGACAAAAATAGTCGTAATGTTCAATTAAGTGACAATCCAAAGAAACCCATTTCTCGCCAAATTTTTAATGTGTTCTATCTCACACGGACATATACATTTCTTTTAATTAAGCCTGCAATGGTTAATCAATTTAAATATCTGTTTGATAAAAACAACATCAGGACGGAGCCACCTTAATTGATTTTATATGAGCCACCTTAATTGATTTTATATAAAATCGGCTTCAAACACCATTTCTTTTGAAATGCATGTACCAATTTAGGACCATTGTGGTCGACAATTTTCCGATGGTTTGTACCTAATTTGTCATGTGTCTTGTTTACTTCGGCTCTTGACAACTCTGTTCGGTAATTTTGTTGTTATCTGCATTCATATAATTACGTTGATTTGAGTCAATATGATTTGAACAGGTCAATAATGTATCGACCTAACCACACGTCGATTAATTCTACTAATAACACTCTAGTAATGCTAGTATAAAGCATTACCGTTCTACTTCGCCTTGCACTTTTGTGTAAAAAGCGACGCTGGAATAGACTTATGTTTCTTTATAAGTTTCTTTAGCGAAAACAATTAATAATAGTGCAGATTTTATATAAGAATTAAAGTCTTCAAGAACTATACAGCTTTTTTGCTGACCTTTAACGTAGATATTGACTGTCCATACAGTACATTTTGATTGATGGTGTGAACACTACTTGTGTAGCTTTGAAATATTTTAGAACAATATGATATAAACTATAATCTGGCATACAAATTTGTGAGATATGTAATCGACCAATAATTCAATGCATTTGTACATTCTTGTCCTAAAGCCAAGCAAAAAATGTATTAACAAAGATTGGATAGTATTGTAAAAAAAAGATTGATTGCAGGTGAAGGAAATGTATATTCGAACTTTATTACAGATGCTGACTTCCTCTTCCATGGGTTCACGCAGTGGTATCTCGAGCTACATTGTATTATTGTATGACGGTTTATCTTCAGATAGAAATGATGCAATTGTAGAGGCATTGTCAATTAGATCGAGGGGTGGAAAAATATTGACTGTGGGGATTGGTCAGTCGATTTCCCATAGTGAGATGCTGAAAATATCTGATAAGGAATACTATACATTCAATCCTCTTCACCTTGAAGATTTATATTCCAGAATATTAAAAGAGACATCTCACGACGATTGCACAGGTATATTATGTTTAATCAGCGAGACAATTGCTCAGGTTTAAGCGAGCACCTCTACATAACTGGTTAGGGGAAATGGAAACAGACAATCATATGTTACAACCTGGGTCTGAGGTTAGGAGTTTATATATTCTAATATGAGAACAATGGAAACCATGACGACCAGCCATATGAAAATCTCCAATAACATTATGAGCGACACCACAACAGTCTTTACGCTGAAACAGACGACGTCATAATATGTTTTATGCACAAAAACGTCAGTAAATCTTATGTAATGGCTGTCATTACCCTGTACAGTACAGGTCCGTCCAAATCATTAAATGTCATATTAGAATCGAAATAATTCATGTTCGCCGGTGGTTTGTGGTCGATTTACATATGGGTGTCCATTATTTTCTTTTATTTTACCCCTCGCTCCGCCGCGCTACACTCTGGGTAAAATATTAACGAAAATAATGGCCACCCATATGTAAATCTCCAACAAACCACCGGCGCCCATGAATTATTTCTTAAGTAACGGTTAGTGTACCATTGACCGTCATAATTATTTCTGAATATGTTATTGGATATCATGTAGAGGCTATAAGGTGCATTCTTACCTGAGCTTGAACGCGTTAAATGAATTTTCAAGAGTTGCAAGAGATGCAAGAAGACAAAATCTTCGGTATATTGGACTAAGCAGAATTGGTTTATGGACAAGGCAAATCACGTACCAGTAATGTCTATATTGAAGATGAAATGTGAAACGAATTGCAAGGAAGATTTTACATTCCATGTTGAATAGATACAACACAGGCATATTCACCTCAATCATAATTCATAGTTTTTTTGTACGTTTCCTGTAAACTTTGCAAGCCCACAATATTAATATCAATTGAGTGAAGATAAAAGGGTAAATAAATAAAACACGAGTTTCTACGAAATTAGTAAAAAAAATGATCAACAAAACAAAATTGCACACATAGAGCGATGTAGAAATTACAAACTATGACGGGAGTAATTTAAAAATTCTAACGTGCTTTTAAACGATTTGAGACCACAAGAGGGGTAGAGGTGATCAACATATGAGGACGTCACATACGATTTTTCCAAATGCCTCCAATACATAAAAAAAGACAATTCTAAGGGCATGAAAAAGGCGACTATAGATGCCGAGTGACGTCACGTTCAAAGACCACAACCTTTTGATTCTAATGTAATGTTTACAGTTTTGTTTGTGACGTAATGGGTACATTTAATTACTGGAAAATCTAAGTAGGCAACCAAAGTTCTCATCAACAATCAATCATACAAAAAATATTAGAATCGAAGAATTCACATGACTCACTTCTTAAACAAAAAAATAATTACTTTATAGTGTGAAAAGTTTGCTTGTTTCAATGATAAGAATGTTCACTGAAGACAAACACTAAAAAATGTATTTCTTGTAAATATATCTAATTTCTTTTCATAGACTGTACCTTGCAGAACGGAACTGATGTAATTATATTGATAGATACTAAAAAAAACCAGACAATGACAGGATACAACGACCGGTTATCAGCAATCAGGAGAACCATTGAAAAAGTTCTAAATTCTAACCCGTATGCTAGAATCGGCATGTATTCGTATTCGGACGAACTAGAGGAGGAATTTTCGTTATCATGGTCCAGTGATAAAGACAAGTTAATCGCTGCAGCACTGCAGGTCAATATTGACAACACAGTTTTAGAATCAAACACAAGCCATGCATTAAGGCATATCCGTGCAAACAATTACTTGTCATCATCAAGAAAACTCATCACGATATTATCAGATGGCAACTGGAATGAACACAATTATATTAAAAGTGAAATACAGTTACTGGAGCAAAATGGAGTCGAGGTTTTTGGAATTATCGCGGGAGAGGATTGTAATATAGACAGTTATAATAGTGTTATATCAGACAGAAGTCAAATATTCTCTGTTCTTTACGATGACACAACGTCTCTAGCGTCCTTTGGTGCTATGACGTCATACTATCAATGCGTCAACAATATATTTACAAAACGTCAATAATGTTGTGTACTATAGGATTAAACACTCATTTTTAGGAAATTATCTATGTATAAACTCCGGCAGCTCACTCACAAACTGAATAAAGTCCGAAGGACTTTATGTAAAGTTTGTGAGTGAGCTGCCGGAGTTTATACATACATAATTTCCTAAAAATCAGTGTTTAATCCTTATAATTCCAACCTTGTACGTTAAAAACTGTGAGATCCATGTTAACGACGTCTTTATTTGCTGCACTATATTTTTGCGGAGCAGATTAATGGGCAAACGGAAATATCGAAAAATATTTCCTTTTGCTATTCATGACGTTGACCAATGAAAATGAACGTTACAATTACATTTGGAATTATTTTTGTATAATTTGTATTCCCCATTAACTTAATGTCCTGCTTTATGGAATGTTCATGCATGAATAGACGAATTTCCAATTTCATTTTATGAATTTTATGAATGAATTGCCCCGATTGACCTGAGGTCAATCGGAGTAAATTGCGTCACGTAACATTGTGACATCCAAAAATCTATTTTGTGACGTCAAAATTTTCCGGGAAAATTACCAATTGGAAACTCGTCTATTAAAACATATTAGTGATCTAACAATAAATTTCTTTCAAGTTTTGTAATTCAGATAATACAAGGATTTACCCAGATAATGTCAAGGATTTACCCGGTGAAGAAAACTTTTTCATATCACTGCTGGTAGTTACTGGTTCTTTCTTTCTTTTTGTCTGCATATGATTAAAACTATAGCATTTATAATTTAAATATTGCAATTGTTTGTGTATTAACTTTGCGTAAAATCATCGAGTGGAAGGTAGAGTCTACCTACCAGTGAACTAATTGTACTTAGATACATTGCTATCGGTCATTGTTGTCATAATGTACTTTACTATCATATATTAGAGTGGATTAATTAGCAACAGAGAAGTATAGCCATTTACCTGTGGATTCTTTTCATGTTAGGTCAGTTTTAAAATATGTTCATCTTTTATTGTATTTCTACCTTTTAGGGGTAAAATTAATGTATGCCATATTTTGTCATTTTCAGTATCCCACCTGGGTGATTGACGGGTGCCATGCGTGAAGCAGATCATGCTTACCCTTCCAGAGCATCTGATGATATCTCAGTTTTTGTAGGGGTTCACGCTGATACTGCTTTAGTTTTGTTGCGTACTTCTTCATTTTTGTTTATTTGTTTTGTCTTGGTGTCACAATTCGTGTTGGATATGAATTGCCGTGATTTTTTATTTTTGATTTTGAAACTCCCCTTACATCTTATTTCTTCGGTATTCGTTTGCCGATGTATTTCTTGTCAGTGAGTTAGATTTGCCTTAATTATGTTTATTTTTCAAGTCTGAAAGCTTTTACTAAAAATTGCGCCTTGAAGATTATGAAGAGCATGTTTTGATGAAAAAGCAACACATTTTTCATTTACTCAGAGTATTTGCAATAATTAATTTTTTCATAATGTATTTTTAATTTTTTTTTTGCAATTACGAAAATATGAATTTTCAAATAAATCTGTTTCAGCGTGAAATTAAGATTTCTTATTACTTCAAATGACCACAGCGCCAGAATAAGGAATTTGCCGCTTTACTTATGTAGTTGAAATTGTAAAAAATTTCAGCATTTAGTTTACAGAAACCGATAGATTGGGAGTAAGTGATTCATAGTAAATTTTAATATACAAACAACAATTTATTTTCATCTATTTACGATCTAGGCCAATCAAAAATAGTTTGGTGTATGCTCTACCTAAAATGCATTGGTTTCTGAAACGGCGATTGAATTGGAAATCATAACCATAGGTTATATTTCTATAAAAACATCAAAATGTTATATGAATTTTTTTTTACTATAGTGAAGTTTTTTGTTTAGCTGATGTAATAATTCTTTTTAACATTAGATATTTTAATTAATAGTTTTTAGTATAATATAATGAAACTGTAATGTTAATTAACACAAAGTTTTATATTATATTTGGAATATTCGTTTTTATGAATAACAAAATACCGAAGTTATTGTTAATTTATTTATCTGCATATGCGCATTTCGACAACCTAAGATCAAACAAAAACATGAATTTTTGAAATGAAGATAAAGAAAGATCTTATTCGTTTAATCATATGGTGATTTGAGTACTTGCCTGGTAAATTCGTCATTCGTCATTTGGACGATTTCTTTATGTATAAATATCTAAAAGATCAAACCTAGGTGTTATGATGCTCACGAAGGTGTAAGGTAACGAGGAAACAAGCTAATTAATCTACAATTTTACATATGGATGATACGTTTTAGTTTGCTAAAATTTCAACATTTAATTATTTTTCCAAATCTTCTTTCCCATATGGAAGGAAGATTTGGAAAGATAATTAAATGTTGAAATTTAAATTAAATTTTGATTTATG
The DNA here is from genome assembly GCA_002080025.1 of Modiolus philippinarum. Lineage (NCBI taxonomy): Eukaryota > Metazoa > Mollusca > Bivalvia > Mytilida > Modiolidae > Modiolus > Modiolus philippinarum. The sequence continues at coordinate 23,151 of MJUU01035198.1, forward strand.
ACCTACAGATATGGATATTTAGGCTACAAATTGTTGCTGAAAAGTCTACAAACTATATATATCCTTCAGTTATTTCATCTAAACTATGGGACTTGGTCCTGATTATGACGCAACTCTGGATATATGTCTCACATGATTGGTGATGCCTGTTTAGCAGACCACGCTTACCCTGTCGACTCTTCCGGTCTCACTCCTTCGGGAGTTCATGTGAACATTTCACTGTTATTTCTTATATTTGTATCTGTTAATCGCATGATAAAACAAGACAATCCGTCTGAAGTAGAAAATGACACATTTTAGCTTACAAATTTATTTTTATGGTTTAAACTATGAAATTTCCTATTTGCTGCACACATATTATTTTACTTTTCAAACGTTTACTATGGTTTTCTTTGAGCGTTAGAGAAATAACAAGTATCATGGATTTGATATTTTTTGTCACAGCGATAGAAAATGGCATTTACCAATCCTAACATCTGATTTTAGCTGCCTATATGATTGGTGGCACGGATGGAGCACATAAATCCTACCCTTTCAGAGCACCTGGTGGTACCTCCAGTTGTGGTAGAGATTCATAATTCTGGCGCTTTAATTTTGTAGTGATTTAATTCAATTTTGTTTGTTTCTTTGTCTTTGTAAGTTTGTCTCAATACAAAAAATACAATGGTAATAACTATTTTTATATATCAAAACACATAAAAAGCACGGGGTATAGGACCAAAGAATAACGTGACGGTACCCAAATTGCACCAAATTTGGACGTTTTTACCTTACTACTATAAAACTTTGTAAACAAACTGAATAAATTCTTATCTTATTTATTCTTCAGACCATAACCTTTAGTTCATGTATACTGATAAAAATCCTGGTTCGAAGCTACCTTGAATTATTTTGTATAAGCTACCTT
>MJUU01035198.1:30647-47040 GCA_002080025.1 Modiolus philippinarum
TTAGTCGCTACCTACTGTACGCTTAGTCCTACCCTGGTGAAATTGTGTACAGTAAAACTTTTGCTAATTATACAGTTATAAGCGATCAAAACAACCTACAACTGACACAAAATATTAATTGGCACCTCCTAATCTCATAATAATCGAAGTAAAGCATAATGTCCATATAAAATGAAAAAAAATAATTAACTTTTTTTCATAGTCCTCGAAGACGCACGACCACCTCCACGAGAGTACTCCGGTACGATGGTGAGGACTGGGCAACTGCACCATTCAATGTGTAGAATGGGTCTTGGTCTCTCGGGGCCAAGACATGCAGGCTAACGGCGGCGCATATCGTAGTTAGGGCTTTGAGTTCTTCAAAGTCCTTCTACACCCAAAAGATCGACCCACCAAGGAATTCGACTGCGAAGTCTCACGACAGTCAGCGGATACCAGGGAAGATCAACTGTCCGAAATTACATTGCATTGGAGTGGGCGTCCCTCCAGATTTAAAATGCCGTGAGAGACCTATACAGGTATTCAAGGCGATAAACCACCATACTACTACTTTTTTTCATTTGCATGCCTATTTTTGGTTTGTTTTGCACTACCCTGCGTACAGTTAGTCGCTACCCTGATTGCACGGTGTACAGTTTCACCGGGGGTGCATTTATAAAAGTGTCGAATTTGAGTACGGTAGAACCGAGCTGTCAATCCAAAACGAATCAATTAGGTATAAAATATTTAACGCATTTTTTTTTATTTTTGAGTTCTCGGTTTTGTTGGTTGGGTGTAATTCTTGTAATAGAACAGTATAAATAGGACGTTTATTAACGTTTTATGTCTAACTACGAAAGAAAAATAAACAGTCAGAAAATCTTTTTTTTGTGTTTAGAAAGGAGGAAAAGTGAAGGTTTGTGATGTATGAAAGAACGATATGTGCGAGTAAAAAATCGAACCGGTGTTGTTGGCACCTAGCTGGGAGTGAAACGATGGACTGAAAAGGTGGGGAGGGGTCCAAGGGAGTTTCCAAAAGGGATCGGGGCAGCCATGAAAAAAAGACAAGCCAACAAAAAGTAACAAAACCGGTTTGGATTGATCGTTAAGAGAAGGAAGCTTAATACATTTAGCATGTCTCAGTATATCTGGCATATAAAAAACCACCTTCAATACAGCAAGATGGCAAAAAGTAAACCTTTACTCATACTCAAACCACAACATATAAAGACAGTAGCCCCGACCCTCTCTGCCCAGGGTCATACACTTGTGTAAGTGTTTCATTAGATTCAAGCAACATCATGTTTAGTACATGTATTGATATGTAATAAACAGATTTAGATGGTTGATGTGTATGTAGTTTTTTTTTATCTATAGCATATCTCCTCGATCACTACTTTTCATGTTTGTATGTATTTTCATGTTAGTTGGTTATCTCTATAGCATTTTCACTGAGTTTTACGTTTTAGAATTATAAAGGAAAGAAACTAAATGGTACTGACGGGGTTTGAACTAATGTGGTCTCTTCTAGTTCGAAAACTAACAGGACCTTAGGTTTAATTTAAGAAACCATTAGCGGATCTAACGGGGGGGGGAGGTGTTCCGTCGGTTGGAACCCATGTATATTTTAATGAATATCTAACAACTAACAACTATCCCAAAAATTTTCTTTCGTTTCTTAATTTGAATCCCTCTTTTTAAATTCCCTGGACGCGGATTAAGCAATGCACATCAAATTAAACTTGCTTACTATAAAATATCATTTCATCTGTTAATTATATTACACATACGGCATGGAGAGAACCTAACATATGAAAGTCTTAAAACGTATACAAAATACAAAAGTTGGTCTGAATAGTAATTACATCCGAATAAATTCAATTCAAAAATTAATACAGTTCATAAATTTATTGTATTTGGTCACAACATAACACATACTGTTTCTCAGTTGAAGTTAGAGATGGCCACATTATTGTTTCAAATGACGCATGCGTTAGATCTTTACTTCCGACGCGAAATCGCGAAAACGCGAAATCGCAAAGGCGAAAACGCAAAGGCGAAAACGCAAAAGCTGAAACGCGAAAACATGAAGTGAAATTCATTTCGCGTTTTCGTGATTTCGCTTTCGCGTTTTCGCCTTCTCGATTTCGCGTTTTCGCTCTGTGGAAAGTGAAAGTAGAAAACGCGAAAACGCGAAATGGCCGCATCGGGCCACCATAGATACATCAATTTTGTCTATTGCTTAATGATTTTAATCAGTTTTGAATAAAGTAAATGCACCTGGTTAGTTTATGATTTTTTATATCATCGAATGAACTTTAATGAATTACTGTTTTAACTATGTTTCTATTGGCTAATTTGTTTTATCTTTGGATTAATTATTTTCTTGCTGATTTGATATTGCATTGAAGAGACATAAGTTGTTGAAACTGCCATTGCAGAAAACAAATTTACAGTAACTTCGATATAATACCGAATCCTGAGCACAATTGTAAATATTCAAAAAATAAAACAAATATTTGCAGCTTTTGAAACATATGCAATTTCGATGTTTTCAGCAAATACGAACAAAAGCTAATTAGGGAAAGAAGAGAACATGCTTAATTATTTTTTTTTGTTTTTTTTGTATAAAAACTGGTAGATAGAATTGTTAGCTCACCTGACCCGAAGGGTCAAATCAAATCAAAATTTATTAACTCTTTAAAAATAATAAAACCAATTCAGTCAGCTGTTTAAACTCTTTTGAAAAGATAAAACAATTCAGTGTTGAATTTTAGCATAAAGTAGGTCTGAAAAGAAAATTATTTAATCAGCAAATCTATATACATCAACAAACGAATACCGAGACACAAATGATGAGAGGGGGATTTCCAAAATCCAAATCCAAAATCACGGCAAATCATATCCAACACAAATTTAGAGAGCATGACAAAGACAAAATAGATTAACAAAAATGAACAAGAACGCGACAAAACTAAAGCAATAGCAGTGTGAACCCCAACGGATTATCTGTTGAAATATCAACTTACCAAACTCGACAGATATTTTCAAAAAGTCGAACATTTCAGAAATGTCACCCTTGGCATATCCGTTGTTGGAATCGGTATGATTTTTGACAGAGGAAGATGTTTTTGAAAGATATTTGTATTTGCGTGTACCATTCTGCAATCTATTTTTTAGAAGTGAACTAGGAAAAGAGATATACAGGGTAGAAAAATCAAATGTTTTATTCTGTTTATATTTTAGTGATGGATCTTTTAAGATTTTGAAGGAGATCTTTTGATTTTTAAGAATACACACCCGATTGCCACCACTAGCAGAAAAAGCCTACCACTGGCTTTTGCTAATGCCGGTATCCCGAGTTACTATCGTTATTTATGTTTGTCTCTTGTTTTCATTATTGTTTTTAGTGTAGTTGGCTTGTGAATTGTGGCATGTGATTGTGGTTGCCGGCCATTGTAGATGTTAACTGTTATCCTGTTTTTGTAATTGTATGTATGCCAACGAAAATGCTAACATATCATCCATTAATAAATTTTCTTAATTTTGTTTTCAGACAACCAGTGCTTGTCATTTCCATGTCAAAATGGTGGAACCTGTAAAGATACAGTATCTGGGTTTGAATGAGAATGTGTTGCTGGCTTGGACCCAACAACACCATAACTAAGTTTACACCATAACTAAATTTAAACAATTTTTCATATTGGCAGTATTTGGCATTGCACAATATTATGTTCTTCTTTCATAATTGATGATGTTGTTATACCAAATCTATTTAGAAGTATTTCAATTGAAGTTTCATATGTAAGAAGGCTTGATATCATAGTCAAGGAAATTATGTCCTTAGTTAGCTGTCAGTAACTGCGAGCATTTGTCCGGACAGTACCTGTGTGTATTGTCTTCATGTTTTATGTACTTCATTGTAAGGGTACTCGTCTTGATAAGTTGGACTTTTTTCTAGTTTGATTTTTACTGTGAGTCTTTTTGTATATTTATTTTTAGCCATTCACCACACATAGGGGGAGGGTTTGGATCCAAGAAAACGAGTTTAACCCCACCGCAATTTTTGCGCCTGTCCCAAGTCAGGAAAATGTTGGTCATTGGCTTGTCCTTGTCTTCTTAAAAAATTTTAGTTTCTTGATATTTGGGTTATCGGATGTGGTTTGTTTCCATTGATTTATTCACTTTTTTAACTTTTTCGGGGCCATTTAGGGCTAACTAAATGGTGTGAGGTTCCTCACTGTGTTGAAGACCATATGGTGACCCCTAGATGATTTGCTTTTTTGTCGTTTTAACCTGGATATGGGATGTTGTCTCCTTGACATTTACCCCATTTCCTTTCTTTTTCAAACAAATTGCAGTACAGGTATATAGTCTGTTAATATAGCACTCTAGCATTACGAAATCTTGTTTGTTTACAGGATGCCAACGAATGTTATTTCCTGTAGAGAAGGTCTGACTGCATAGTTTTACTTTAAGATTAAAAAAACGACATATCTCCGAAAAACTTATTTGAAGTATATCATAATATTTGTATGTTAACAAGATTGTAGATAATGGTAAACATTTCATAGGGTGCGAAAAACGCAGGAAATATTTCACCCCGCGCATTTCCAGATTTTTGAATATTTTAAGTATCTTTTGTGACTGCATCCTCATAAATAACTAAATACCGAAGTTACTGGGAATTTATTTTCTGCATATGCGCATTTCGACAACTTATGTCTCCTCAGTGCAGATAAAATCTAAACGTTTAGAAGACCATTAACTCAAAGATGTTTAAAAACTGATAGAGAACAAATAACCAATATGATCTAAATGTGAAGCAAAAATCAGCTAAGGACAGAGCTTTGCATGAGGGAGATACTCCTTAGTTTTCAACAAAATTTACAAAAATTAAGATATTGCAAGGTTCCAAATAGAATCGGGTTTCGGGTCAGCACCGAAGTTCTGACTACCGGCCTTCGGGGGCTAACAGTCCATCAGCAGTGGCATCGACCCAGTGGTAACAAATAACTAAATACCGAAGTTACTGAGAATTAATTGTGCAATCGGAGAACTTTCTGAGTATTCAGCAAGTTTCATAAGGTATAGCATATTTTTATTTCAAGTCTCAAAATCAGTTTTAAGGTACACATTTGTGAACTCGGGAGCATAATCTGATGGGCCGATTAGCATCTTCTGCCCTGGTAGCATCACTCGTCCAGTATTTAGATATTCGTCATGTTAGAAGTGATATTTGCAAAAGGAAAAGTCGTTACTAGGAACAAATCGAGACCAAAAGTGCAAATCTGTAATCTGTAATCCTATATTTTCTGCCAGTTTAGGCACACCTCCGTTCGGAGTAAGTCAATAGCAAAATTCCTCCACCAGTAATATCACAGAATTATAGTTAAAAAATATCACAAATCCATCACCACAAATTACGGGTAAAAACTGTTTATATACGGGCTACTATAAAATCTAAAATGAGCAATAGCTCCTCAGTTCAGGCACACGACAAATCAATCCCAGCACATCTATCTGGCATAACTAAAAGTTATTCTTCTTTGACAATGTTTGTCTCTTCTCTAATTCAATATATCTTTTAGTATGAAGTTTATAGATGAGCGCTCTACATGCTGGCTCAATATAATTATTAATAAAGCAACTAAGCTCTCTATGTTGAGTTGCACTACAGTATTCAAGCAGTTGATATGGGTTAACAACAACACACACTAAGTTAAGTGCAGCCACGAGGTTAAAATTAATACACAGCAAGCTATATTGTTCAGATATATGAGACAATAAATGATGTCTTTCTGCATTTAATACTGGACAAGATAGTAAGAAGTGAGAAAGGTCTTCATCCTGATCATTGCATAATTTGCATTGTGGTGAAACTTTTGCACTGTTGAATATCGCTCTATTAGACTGTAGGATATATGCCCCTGTTGCAATTTTCACACGGGCAGGAATTCTGTTGACATCCCTAATACAGCATGTATTAGTGCATAGCAATGGGTGAATCTTCCCGATATTATAACTGTCCTCTATATATTTCAATGTAGGGTAATAACGGGTAATGTCGTTGATTCTATTTTTCCAATAGTCATGGACTTTTTCCTTTATCATTGATTTCCATCTTGATTTTGTCAGAGGCTGTTGTAAAAATTGATGGCACTGTTGAATATCATTTCTTAATGTCCATAAACCAACTGTGACTATTTCCATTTTTTAATAACAACTGTCTATCTGCTAGCTGCCACTCCACAGAACTTTTTTTGGCTCTGGTAATATTACCAAACATGGTTAATGCTTTGAGGTGTATTTCAGCCTCAATTGGAAGTAAACCACTAAGTATGTAAATGGCAGGATCTCCCACGTTGTTTGGTAGACTTAACAGTTGTTTTAATAACTTCTTGAAATACGATTGCAGACTTTCCAGATTTTTCCCTGACGGAATAACGATCTCGAGACCATATGTCAGTACAGGCAAATCGTAAGCTTTTAGCACCGAAATAATAGTTTCGGGGTCAAGTCCATTTCTTCATGAAATCCTGAGCCCATCAAGCTGTATGTTGTTCTCCTAGCTTTCTTGATGTTTTCATTTACAGTCAGCTTTGCGGAGTCATGGTCACATCTATGAATTCCAATGTGTGTAGTTGTAGAAACTACTGGAATGTAGTTGTTGTTAATGGTCCAAAATTCAGAGCCCATATCTACAGATTTTGAAGATTTCACTGGCAATATTACACTCTTTGCTGGCTGCAGTGTATAGCCTTCCCTTCTGCTGTAATTTACAACAATGTCAATCAACATCTGAAGTTCTAGCGGATTGTTTGACATAAGTGCAACATCGTCAGCACAGGTAGGTGCACAACAGTTTATATTTCCAATGTGTCCGCCTAGACCAGTTTGACTTAGTATGTCCAGAAGTGGGTTCACATATATTTTGTATAAATCGGCACTTATAGCACCACCTTGGCGAACACCTTGTTCAATTGGAAAGAATTCTGACATACATCCGTTCCATTTTACACAGGTTGATGCATCGTTGTACAAACTGTTTAGCAGTAGGATAGACTGTTCTGACATACCAGTCTGATATAGTCTCCTTATTAAATTCGCGTGTATTACGACATCAAAGGCGGACTTACTATCCATTAATGCTATATATGTTGGCAAATGGAGATCTTTATTTTCTCTCTCAAATTCCTCGATAAATAGATCACACAATAACAGACTAGTGTCTTCCGTGAATCCTCTCTGCAGCGGGTTTTGTTTTTCCAGTATTTTAGGATTCTCTCTGATTTTAATGATCTTTTCAATATGTTGGAGTCACGGTAATACCTCTGTAGAATTTTGCATCTCTATGATCTCCTTTATTTTTATACACAGGAAATAGTGTTCCAATTTTAAGTATAACCGAAATGTCACCTAACTCAAATATTTTATTAAATAGCTTTTGGAGAAACTGGAATAATGACTTGCCACCATATAAAATATTTTCGGCTTTAATTCCATAGTAGTCTGCTGCCTTGTTCCTACTTAAACTCATAACTGCAGTTTTCATTTCATCCTCAGTAATTGGATCATGCTTGAAGTTCGTTTTGCATAGTTCCAAGATGACATCTACTTCCTTCTTTACATCATTTATAAATTTGGAATCGTAGTTGTCGTTTTCAGTTTTCATAGCTAGATTTCCGAAATATGTTCTCCATCCAATCATTATGTTTTCATTATTATAGATTTCACCTTCTACAGTGAGATATTCTATTGGTTTTGAAATCTGCCCTCTTTGTCTTCTAATAAGTTTATAAAATGTGTTTCTATCCGATGACCTAGCTTGTAGAAGTTCCTGCCGAATGCTCATTCTTTTCCTTGCAATTTCAATCCTACATTCCTGCCGCAATAGTTTGGTGGTTTTTTTCTTTTCCCTTAAATAATGGTTCATGGGGTCATCTGGTCTCCGTTCTTCTTTCCATCTAAAAAAAGCTGTTTTCTTGGCAGTTAATGCCTTACGAATATTGTCGTTCATTACTTTTAATTTTGGCCTTCTCTTGCTCTTTTCTTTGATGGTGCTGCGTTGTTAGCTGACTTAAGAAGTATTTCATTCAAATTGTGTAAAGTTTTTGTGATGTCATCTATGGTACCAGACTCGGATGTTAAATCCACTAGATAATTCTGAACATTATTCTCATATTTTTCCTTGTCAATTTTGTCCCAATTTTGTCAATTTTGTCCCAATGATTTTTCTATATTATTGAAAAACTAACCGGCGATACTTTTTTTTCTCACTTTAGTGGATACTGCCGATGTTTTTACGTAGGTTGATCTGAATGTTGACAGAAATCTTTTTCTGTATGGCTTATATTTTTTGGTTATTTTCTTTCAGTGCAGAATACATTAATATTTTTACATTCTTTGTTTTTCAATTTCAGATTATGATGAATGCCAGTCTTCTCCTTGTCAAAACGGCGGAACATTTAATAATCTTGTTGTAACTGCACTGATGGATACGAAGGAACATTTTGTGAAAAAGGTAAAATGAGAAACCAAAGTATAATATGTAAGTCTCCTTTGGCTTAAAGTCACCCGGGTACTCGTGCAGTATTAACATTTTGATGAAATCATATTTTAAGTCCATTTTGACGTAAACTGACGTAAAATATAATTTTACCAAAATGTTAACCCCATTATCGTCGATTGTCAAATGTCTCGTGGCGTTTTGATTTCTTGTCGTTATATGACACGAACTACACACCATCTTTTCCATGTTTGAAACACATATGTTAATTGACAGTCAAAACCAATGTTATGCAGCACTTGTGTGACGGAAATGCCTTTCGTGTACATACAAGATTGTGGGAACCAGTTCAAAATTTTAGTACCCTACATTCACAGCAAAAGGCCAGGAAGACATTTGATGGGTTTTTATTGTTGAAATTATTTCCAGACTGATGAATTATCCAAGTTTTTAAAGAAACGAAACATTTTGATAAAGAGTATTTACATTGTGGGGAAAGAAACACGTATTTGTATATAGAGTTATAAGTATTACACATTATATTGCTCCTATCCTTCGGAGAACCGAAAATAACCCGTCATACCTCAAAAATTAATACTTACGTCTTAATATCCTGTTCATCCTATATTGCATAATAATGGACTCGTCCGGAAGTATATAAAGAAGCCAGATCCAGGTCTCATCGTCAGTGTGTTGACCATCGTGAATGTGTAACATCGGATCTGTGTATATAAGAAGGCTTATTCTTTGGAAATAGTGATTCCAAGTGATAGTAAAATATTTATGATATATTTTCGTAATTCCGGAATACAGTAATATCAAAGAATAAAGCAAGTTGACTTGTTAAATGTGCAGTTGGCAACCACTGACCATTGTCTTGTCATATTGTAAAGCGAATGTCTACTGTTATTGTGAAGTGCGCTTTTGGAAACTGTAAATAACTTTGGTTCTTTGGCATCTTGTGTTCTGTTTGATAAGTGATATTCTGCATTCTCGACAGTGCATATTGCTTTTAGCAATTTGACAGTGCATATTGCTAGTGGCAATTTGACAGGGCAAATGTCACATAGTGTTTACATTCAAAGGATACTGTATATAGTGTATATAATATTTGTAGAGTTTAGACTACTGACCGTTCAAGTAGCCTTTTTGATATTGTGTTCAAGAAAGTGTCAGATTGCTAGGTAATATGACCTGGCTATTTGAACTGTGCATTTAGACCTGGCAATTTGAATAGTGCATTTTGCAATATTGTGTTTTTGTGTTGAATAGAAGTTGCACATAATCTCTTTGGATCATTTATTATATTTATACTGGTGAATCAATCATTCTTCGGATAGTGATATTCCGAAGTGCCATTTGACATTTTCATTTTGCTATGTGCCGTGTTATGATCATTTTGATACTGTACATTGTGACGTTTCTTTAAGTTCCTTTTAAAGACAAAAATGATGTGCTTTCCATATAAATATAGAAGTTTTTGTGTGCATTTTATAGATTTCAAGAACACAGTGCATATTTTATTTGATTTCATTTGTATATAGTTCAAAGTGCATTGTGGTAATTTGACGCTAAGCAAGTGTTGAATTCTTTGTGGCAAATTGCTTGTATATTCTAGAAACCGGAATCCGGAGTTATTCTGGTAACGAACCTCTTTGACCGCTCTAGGTTCCTTTACACGTTACAAATTTGGTGGCAGCTGGTGGGATTCCCAAGTTTCTACCACTGATTTTAGACTTATGTTCATTTGATATATGAATATGAATTCCGTTTTGTATTATGTAGTGTATATGACTTCGGATGAGACTATAAACCGAGGTCCCGTGTTCAGGTCCGTCACATCCTGTGCACGTAAAAGACCCATCCTCGGTTCCTAGGGGCCGATGCTGAGGCAAAATTTATTAGGGCTTAAAATTTATTCTTTGGCAGTGACATTCCAAATTGAAGAATATTATTAGTTACTGTGTGTGATAAGAGAAGCAAATAGAAAGGACATGGATAATTTCAAAATTGGTTTCAATTTGGTATTTCGAACAGTAAGAAGAATCCCACGTACTGTGTTTATGTTAAAAAAGATCAATCTAAATGTGATGTGGCTGAGGGGAAATTCACCGGGTACATCCATACATGTGGGGTGTCGGCTCTGTATGGTAAGGGGTGTCGGTTTTTAGTGATGAAATGTAGGCAAATTGAAGGTAAAATTATAATTTGTTAAAACACTATACCTTATATATGTAACCAATGTATCTAACGTAGTACCCCAATCATCAAGGAATGTGCGACACCAAAAAACTTTACACTATACCGTACACTTTCAACAAACACTCCTCCTCACTTTTTGTGGTAGAGGACACGGCAACCTTTCAGGCTTGTAATTCTCTTATAAAGCAATATTGAGAAGTATAGCGTATTCTGATTGATTTGTATATGATACAAGTAGACGTTTAGTGTAAATTTTAATCATCGGACTTCAAAAATAACGTGGTATCGGTCAAAATGTGTCAGATTTTGTGTGTGTCGTATGGGGTGTCGGTATTGGTAAAGTATGGGGTGTTGGCATATGTAAAAAAAGACATATTTTTTGTTATTTCTTCATAGTTCCCGAGGGTATTCACCAGCCCAGTAGTCCAGTACCTCGGTGCTGACCCGAAAACCGATTTTGTGGAAACATACAAAATCTAAATTTGAAAATTTTGATTAAAACTAAGGAGCATCTCCCTCATGCAAAGCTCTGTCCTTTGCTGAGTTTGGCCTTGTGATAATTTTGTTCTCCATCAGCCTTTTTACCCCTTTCAATTTCTGGATTTCCAATGTTTAGAGATGAGACACTTGTTGTCGAAATGGCCATATGCAGAAATTAAATTAACAGTAACTTCGGTATTTTTGTTATATAATCACAGCTGTAACTGTAGCAAACAGATACTTTAATGACAACATTCTTTTGTTGTGTAATGCTGCTTCATGGTGTCCAAATTAAATTAAAAAAAACACACAAACAGGAAAATCCCAGTTGTAAGGCAAACATTTAAAAGTCATTCCATCAGCATAATATCCAACATGTAAGTATTTAGCTAATTTATAATGTGATTTTGTAATTCACACGAACACAAGCTACTTTTTGTAGACATTTGATTATTATTGTTGAAATTAATTATATATTTGACTGTTTGATGGAGGAAATTATTATCTTACCTATCACCAGCTGATAGCTTAGAGCAAAAAAAATAAATAAATAAATAGATGAAATAATAAATAAATAAATAAATAAAATAATAATGAAAAAAAAATCCCCGACCGCCTTGAATGCCCCGTCGGTGCGGGCTTGTCAGGTCATTATACGGAAAGCCTGGCGGGAACCATTGTAGAGGAACTGTGTGGGGAAACGCCACGCCATGCAATATAAAGAACCCTTCTATATTTTTCTAAGGAGAGCAGCCTTCCGGGGAGGTATGAAAGGATTAATTCCCTGCCCCTACCCATTTCTCCTCTTTTATTTCTTCTTTTTTCGATTTCAAATTCATAGTTTGGCTCCGCTATTTTACCGACCCCAAGACAGACTATAAAATGGTTGTGTTAAATATTTCTTTATTTTTCTTTAAACGCAAGCTACAAATTCATGCTAAACTTTCGATGGTTGAACAACTATTTGAATCCCATATATTAGTAAACAATGATAAAAGCAGCTTCAAAAAATGCCTCCGTCTACAAAGCTGATGCGGTGGGTAGGGTAATGCCCCGTCTGTGCGGGGTAGTCAGGTCATTATGCGGAAAGCCTGGCCGCGAATCATTGTAGACAAACTGTGTGGAGAAAACCCACGCTCCATGCAGTATAAAGAACCCTTCTTATATTGCTCACTGGAAGTAAAAATCTAACAACTCAATCAATCATTCAATCAAAGAATCCCAGCTGTCAGTAACAATTTAATCTTGTATATCATCAATATCTTCAAATAAACTACTTATTCTTTTCTTCAGTAATTGTTATGAAAATAAACTTCACTAGACCATGCCTATTATTAATCATATCACAAAAGTCAAGACGGGAATATCAGAAAAAAAATAGAAAAAAATGAAAGGATATGGAGTGAATGCACATGTGGCAAAAAACGTACAGGATACATAGAAGACTCAAGTTTATCGAAAACAGGGCCTTCACTCCTGTCTACATCTTGATGTCACCTGAGGGTCTTCAACCAGAGGGGAACAATATTCACCCCCTCAAGCAAGATCAAGAAGGCCCCTAGCGTGCACTTAAGCGGTGTTCTTGACAAAAATTATATCAAGATCACTCCCCATCCGCCATGGAGTGCCAACTTTGGCAATGTTAGGGTTATCCAGCTGTAAGCACCAGGGTTACAAGAAGAGAATAAAAATATTGAGCAACATCGATCGCAGCTAAAATATGTCATTGAAGCAACACATGTCGGCAGCGGTCTATGAGGGAAAAAGTAAAACCGGGCAATGTCTGCCTACAAATACTTGTCATAAAGTAGCCCGACGAAAGACAAAAATAAGGACAAAAGCAACATCGATAGACAGCACGGGGCACATCGAAATATAGATGTAGGCAAACCTTGCAGTGTAACTTAGGTAGAAAGGGCATAAATAGTCGTGTGTACAGATTATAACATTGCATTAAAACAATGAAAATATTGAACAGCCCAATTGAAAAAAATAAATGAATTAGTAAACGCATGAGAAATTCTCACACGAACAAACCCGCCATAATTTTAATATAATAAGTGCATAAACCTCATAAAACAAATTAATATATATTAACTTTCGCATATCTCTCAATTCTGTAGTGTTTTATATCTTAGTAAAATATTTTACATAAACATACAATTAATGGTGCCTAACTTTGGTTACTGGTACTGGAATCATTGGGCCATAACATATGATGGCGCAGCAACTACCTAGTAAGTTAGTTACAACCGCCTTTACCAACTGACAAAATGTATTCTGTTTAACTTTGCTTGTTTGTATGTGTTTTTGTATCATGCCCCTCGTGGGCCCATTTTAATGGACAATAAAACATTCTTCTTCTTCTTCTTCTGTAAGATGACAAACCCCCCAAAAAATGAAAATCTGGGGAATGGAGAATGAAAAACCTTGGCCATTAAAGTTACTTAAAAACTGTTACAGATGAATAAATAATGGAAATTAACATCCCTTAAATGTGTGCCAACACCCCGTGCGACACACATACAATTTGATGTATTTTGACCCGTGTCCACATTGCATTTGAACTAAGGTAATTAAAATTTACACTTAACGTCTACTGGTATCATATACAAATCAATCAGAATACGCTATACCTCTCAATATTGCTTTATAAGAGAATTACAAGCCTGAAAAGTTGCTGTGTTCTGTACCACAAAAAGTGAGGAGGAGTGTTTGTTGAAAGTGTACGGTATAGCGTAAAGATTTTTGGTGTCGCACATTCCTTGATGATTGGGGTACTACGTTAGATACATTGGTTACATATAAAAGGTATAGTGTTTTAACAAATTATGATTTTACCATCATTTTGCTTACATTTCATCACAAAAAACGGACACCCCTTACCATACAGAGCCGACACCCCACATGTATGGATGTACCCGGTGAAATTGGACATCTTGGTAGACTATGAATCTACGGGTAGTGCCTTTTGGTGTCATCAGGGTAGATCTGATGGACATTTTTAAGTGTTGCCTGGCATTGTCAGATGGGTATAGTGCCTGGCAGAGGCCAGAGGAATGATAGCTAGAGGTCTATAGGATCAGAAGCTAACTTCTACCAAGTTGATTTGGTACTGTGAAGTGGCAAAGCGAGATGAGGCCTTGTCTTGATGTTGTTGTATGTCCAATGGAAATCGCGTCTAACATGAGATAGAGTTTGGGTTTGAAAAAGAACTACCAAGAAGATGAATTCTCGGCATAAGTGATTTGTATCTAAGTAGTCATGTGAGGACGCATGACATTTGAGGCGTGGGTAATGTGACGGAAATGCCTTTCGTGTACATACAAGATTGTGGGAACCAGTTCAAAATTTGAGTACCCTACATTCAGATTCACAGCAAAGACCCAGGAAGACATTTGATTGGTTTATATTGTTGAAATTATTTCCAGACTGATGAATTATCCAAGTTTTTAAAGTAACGAAACATTTTGATAAAGAGTATTTACATTGTGGGGAAAGAAACACGTATTTGTATATAGAGTTATAAGTATTACACATTATATTGCTCCTATCTTTCGGGGAACCGAAAATAACCTGTCATACCTCGAAAACTAATACTTAGGTCTTAATATCCTGTCCACCCTATATTGCATAATAATGGACTCGTCCGGAAGTATATAAAGAAGCCAGATCCAGGTCTCATCGTCAGTGTGTTGACCATCGTGAATGTGTAACATCGGATCTGTGTATATAAGAAGGCTTATTCTTTGGAAATAGTGATTCCAAGTGATAGTAAAATATTTATGATATATTTTCGTAATTCCGGAATACAGTAATATCAAAGGATAAGGCAAGTTGACTTGTTAAATGTGCAATTGGCAACCACTGACCATTGTCTTGTCATGTTGTAAAGCGAATGTCTACTGTTATTGTGAGGTGCGCTTTTGGAAACTGTAAATAACTTTGGTTCTTTGGTATCTTGTGTTCTGTTTGATAAGTGATATTCTGCATTCTCGACAGTGCATATTGCTTTTAGCAATTTGACAGTGCATATTGCTAGTGGCAATTTGACAGGGCAAATGTCACATAGTGTTTACATTCAAAGGATACTGTATATAGTGTATATAATATTTGTAGAGTTTAGACTACTGACCGTTCAAGTAGCCTTTTTGATATTGTGTTCAAGAAAGTGTCAGATTGCTAGGTAATATGACCTGGCTATTTGAACTGTGCATTTAGACCTGGCAATTTGAATAGTGCAATTTGCAATATTGTGTTTTTGTGTTGAATAGAAGTTGCACAGAATCTCTTTGGATCATTTATTATATTTATACTGGTGAATCAATCATTCTTCGGATAGTGATATTCCGAAGTGCCATTTGACATTTTCATTTTGCTATGTGCCGTGTTATGATCATTTTGATACTGTACATTGTGACGTTTCTTTAAGTTCCTTTTAAAGACAAAAATGATGTGCTTTCCATATAAATATAGAAGCTTTTGTGTGCATTTTATAGATTTCAAGAACACAGTGCATATTTTTATTTGATTTCATTTGTATATAGTTCAAAGTGCATTGTGGTAATTTGACGCCAAGCAAGTGTTGAATTCTTTGTGGCAAATTGCTTGTATATTCTAGATACCGGAATCCGGAGTTATTCTGGTAACGAACCTCTTTTGACCGCTCTAGGTTCCTTTACACGTTACACTTGCATGTGAAAAATGCATTTTATAGCACAGCGTGTTAATGATTATATCAATATATAAAAGGATTTCAGTTGGAAAGAATGGCAGATTTCTGTTTTTGTTCGATGCAGGCTACTTGAATATCTATTTAATTGCAGATCATGATGAATGCAAGTCTTCTCCTTGTCAAAACGGTGGAACCTGTAATAATCTTTTTAACCAGTTTACATGTAACTGTACAAATGGATACAAAGGAGAGTTTTGTTAAAATGGTAAAGTTATTGTAACCAATAATTGAATTATCTGCATACATAAAATATATTCAGAAGTTTCATTTTGATGGAAAAAAATGTTTTTGGAACAATTTTAATACGGATGTTTGAAATCTTGATGTTATTCCAAAAGTCGTTTATACCACCTTTCCAGTGTTTGGAATACATCTTTTCATTGTCCTTTCTGTTTTGAGAATCACAGAAGCTATTATTTACTACTTTTACGTAAATAATCAAATTATTTAGTAGATCTTGTTAATATTTAGATAAAAAGGTTTTCAAT